>JAODUO010005436.1:0-12220 GCA_025642075.2 Ridgeia piscesae
TGTATTGCATACTCTCTGTCTGTGTCTGTGTGGCAGCATTTCGTTCGTTGTTTTTTGTTGCCAAAACGACTTTTGTGATCGACAATATAGCCGAATGTTTACATTAGAACGCTTAATATCGTAGTAATCATTCTAATCATAACTCCATCACGTACATCACCGAAAAAGTTAGTTCGATTTTCTATCACATAGCTTGCTCGACACTCATTTATACATTTTTTTTTTTAGTCACGGGGCGACGTAAACAGTTGCATGAATCGCGTTGTCGCTGCAGATAATGAATCCATAATAGGGATAGCTGCCGATTTGTTTTGTGAATTTTAGTTTCATATATTTATTTACCTAAAGTTATGATTATATAGCATAGAAATGTTGTCAGTATACGGTGTTTTGTAATAGTAAAATGCAAAATGGAGTTACATCAAATTAACATCACTATATGAATGTTATAACCGTGTAATGAACTAAAAGTACAATAAGTGGACAATGATGTATAGCATTGAATTGGACATTATATTATAACGATTTTAATCTCGTATTCTCAACATCTCCTATCAGTGTTTCACCTGAGTAAAATAATCGGCGAGATGGTTAGTTAACTCATGTGGATTGCTTTAATGCCTGTGGGCACCAGCCGGATTCTGATTTTTACCATAGATTGGTATTTATTTTATGTGTGTCTATTAAAGTGTCCCGTACTGTAGCATTATTATCTTTGGCAACAACAAATTGACAACCTGCTAACGTAAGGGTTCAAATAAGCGCCCCCGAAATGACTCTTGGTTACTCAGGGGGCTTTTACTGGCGACAGTTATTTGTGCGTGTGCGAAACCATTCGAATTTCTCGTAGGAAATAATGCAAGCGTATGTGTAAACTTCGATATGTCCCTTAAGTGTTCCCTTTTGTTAGCATTTAAGGAAAAAACAGTCGAAAAGCCCATTCGTGAGACCGGAAGGGGCTCGAACGAAACTCCGCCCACAAGCGGTAACCAATCGGAGGCGGTCACAGGCCTGCCGCCAAGAAACGACGGCGACACAATAAAAGCTAGGCGCGCTATTCGAACTGAACACATTTGCAGTCAGTACTCGAATCGTGATCATGGCTCGTACTAAGCAGACAGCTCGTAAGTCGACCGGTGGCAAGGCCCCGAGGAAGCAGTTGGCGACCAAGGCCGCCCGCAAAAGCGCACCGGCTACCGGTGGAGTGAAGAAGCCTCATCGATACAGGCCTGGTACCGTCGCTCTTCGTGAGATCCGTCGTTACCAGAAGAGCACCGAGCTGCTCATCCGCAAGCTGCCCTTCCAGCGCTTGGTACGTGAAATCGCACAGGACTTCAAGACCGATCTGCGTTTCCAGAGCTCGGCCGTCATGGCCCTGCAGGAGGCTAGCGAGGCTTACTTGGTCGGTCTTTTCGAAGACACGAACTTGTGCGCCATCCACGCCAAGCGAGTCACCATCATGCCGAAAGACATCCAGCTGGCCCGACGAATCCGTGGCGAGCGTGCTTAAACGTGCATACGACTCATCCGAATCACAAACGGCTCTTTTCAGAGCCAACCACTTTCTCGCAAGAGAGTATGCTACCTCCGTTTTTCATGTTCAATGTTCAATATTCATTGTACAGCTCTCTAAAAATAAAAATATGTAGGAAAGATGTCCAAAAATTAGTTCAATGTATATTATATAACCACACAAAAGGCAAATCTTTTAGCACAATTCACTTGTTTACATTCTAATTGGGTTGTTGTATTTTCGTAGATACTTGCAGATATACGTAATTTTTACGATGTACCCGACTGACAACCACTTGCACAATGCTAATCAATAGTTCGCCAGTTAAGGCTGACATACAGTTTGCGCTCATCGTCTTAGTTTTCCTCCTGCTAATTCGTCTCACGTTGCAAGTACAGGCGAAAACAGCACTCTTTTAATGTTAGAGCTCATATAGCGAACATTGACAGCTGCAATTGTGTGCCAGAATTTCCATAAAGCAGGGTACGTTGCCACTTTGTGACCTTCGAAGTTCACGAAATGGGGCTGTTCGACCTTACATGCTTCTTTGCACTACACTGTATTTTGGCACAAATGAGCAGTTAGATAATGACGTTTTTGCATGAAATGTACTGTACACGATACGCTTGCGATCAACATCTGTATTTCGAGAAACTTACGAATGGATGCGCACCACGACAAATTATACTGTGGACAAGACTTCCGCCTGGTAACCAAGACGTCGATTTCGGGGGGCGGCTTATTCGAGCCCCTTCCGGTTAGTGGTTCGTGCGACCTTTGCTTTTTGCCAACACGATAATAATGCTACAGTACGGGACACTTTCAATAGACAACACATAAAATAAATACACAACTTCTATGGCAGTTGACATCCTCAGAATCCGAGCTGAGTGGCACCACAACACCAGTGGATTAAAGCAATCCAACAATCAGAGGTGTGAATAACACAAGGAACACTCTTGTGTACATCTGTCACTTAACGAAAGCACTAGAAACCGTTGTACTTGTGACAGCATGTATAAATACTATAATAAAACGTATTAATTTTGTGTCCGTTATGTGCATATGTTTTAGACATATTAATCTATTTATGTATCTCATTTATTTTACACTTTTACGTTACATTACACTATAATTATTAACATATAATATTATGTATGATGTTGAATGTTTATGTTAACTTCCATTTGCATTTTCGGTATGTACAGCAACATGACTAGTATTGAATCACATGGTGCTATGACTATGTGAATCAGTGAACATTTATTGAAATAAATAGGTTTTAGAGACATTCGCAGACTATTATCGTTATTATGTAATTCATCATGTACGTTCGTGACTTAAAACAAAAAAGACTGTTGATAAAGTGAGTGTCGAGCAGCAGGCTAAAGATAAAAAGAATCTTAGCAAATTATTGTTATTCGTGATGGTGTTTATATTAGATGATTGCCAGATATGTAAGCGTTCTAATGTAAACATTCGCTAATTCATCACAAAAGTCGTTTTGGAACAAAAAACAACGAACGAAATGCTGTTTGCGCATTCACGACGTGTAGTTCCACTGCAATTCGTTACTTGGTAGGGACCTGTCATGAAAAATAAACCGGTTAGTATAATCCTAGTAGGGTTCTGAATAGCCTGAATACATTACAGCGATTCGTGTGTGCCTAGTAATTTCTTCCGCATACATGTCGGTGATACGAAATTTTGTGCACATTTCGAACTTGTTTAAAAATTAAAATCTGGATAGAAGTATTACATGATTAAGTGTCCAGTAAAACATTTACTTTCAATAGTATAGATGTCCTAAAAAACGTGAATTATGAAGCGATAAACATGATAGATCAGCATACGGGCATGTGAATTTACTGAAATTGCTATTAACAGGAGATCTGAATTGTAGAGGCTAATTGCGTTTACCTAATCAAGACATGCACGCAGATTTCACTTGCCAAGCCTCGGAAGGTATGCTCCTATGAAGAAAATTCAACGAATGCGACAGGCAAATTTCTACGACGACAAGCGGTCGCCTGTGTACAGTGGTAGTTGCCCGGCGAGCTTAGTTGGTCTGTTTAGCATCACGGATACGTCTCGAGGAGACCTTGTACAATTCCTCGTAGATGAGACCGAGATTCGCTTGACTCCACCACGGCGAGCCAGACGACGGATTGCCGGCTTGGTGATACCCGGATGTTATCAGCAAAACTTTGCGATGACGCTTAGCGCCACCCTTTCCAAGACCCTTTCCTCTTTGCCTGACCAGCATGTTTAGTTTTCGAATGCGATAGCTCAACGAAATTACACACCGCCTAAACGAAGCGGGGAAACGGGTGAAGTAAAGGAAGTAAAGGCGTGAAAAGAGAAAACAGCGCTTACGTTGCAGGCTGCACCAGTCGCCAGTTCAAAAGCAGCACAATCATAATTATAATATTATGTTAGGAGGCTTTCAGTGAATAGCCTAGAATACATATTGACAGCTGTCAATTTACGTGTTGCCTAGTATTTCGGTGATGTACATGGAGCCGTTATTTGAATGATTACTACGATTGTGACCGTTCTAATGTAAAATTGGTATATTTCTGAGGGCATGTCTCCAGAAGCCCCATTACATCGCATTGCGCCTTCAGCGCTTGCTCAGCTCACCTTACCATCTCGCCGATTATTTTACTCAGGTGAAACACTGATGGATGTTGTTGAGAATACGATGATTAAGCGTTTTAATGACACAATTCAGCTATACACATGTCGACTAGATTTATTTGTCAAAGCCGTGTTGCTACTATTACCACGAAGACGTGCTAGTACTTTGGGATAGAGGCTCGAGATTTGCATGTTTACCTAATCATCAAAACGACCGTTTACTGCCGCCAGACTTCTCCTCACTTGCCCTATATGCACATACACGCAGGAGGTTAAATGCAAATTCCTATGAAGACTAAAATTCACAAAACAAACTCGTGCTAGCTAAACACGCCGACAAATTCATTCTATCTGCAGCGACAACGCGTAGTTCAGCGATTGTTGTAACATCGGTATTTTGTCGCTCGGCGAAGCTATAATAAAAATGTATAAATGAGTTTAAATTCGCTTTATAAACCCAAATGCCACTGATATCGAGATGCGGGCGATGTTGTTTTGTGAAATTTATTTGATTGAATAATGGAAGCGACTTGATTATGTAAACCTAATGCGAGTGTGTATATAAGGTATGTAAGGAGGAGTTTGGTGGCGACTGTGAGCTGTCGTTTTCAGGGTTACGTCGGAGAGAACAAGATCGCCGAGAAAAAACTAAACTAACAGTTCGTGCACGTGACTGGGTGCTTTAAAATGTGCTGTTTGTAGCGTTTGAACAGATGCGGATTGTTATGGTTATGTGTGTTACCAAAGAAACAAAACTGCCATCCATTATAAACGGACAGGCGGGGGAAACGGGTGAAGTAAAGGTAAAGTAAAAGGACGTGAAAGAGAGAAAACAGCGCGATAACAACAACGAGTAGCAGAAACTCCTCTGTGAGGATGTGGTTGGCTCTGAAAAGAACCGTTTGTTTTTGTTTTGAGACCGAGAGTGTCGTCTAGTGGGCCTTCTGGGTCTTTTTCGGCAGAAGCACCGCCTGGATGTTGGGCAGTACACCACCCTGGGCGATGGTGACGCCGGACAGGAGCTTGTTCAACTCCTCGTCGTTGCGGATGGCGAGCTGCAAGTGACGGGGGATGATCCTCGACTTCTTGTTGTCGCGGGCGGCGTTTCCTGCCAGCTCGAGGACCTCAGCTGCCAGATACTCCATGACGGCAGCGAGATAGACGGGCGCACCGGCTCCGACACGCTGGGCGTAGTTGCCCTTGCGCAGATGACGGTGAATACGACCGACGGGGAACTGAAGTCCGGCACGCGACGAGCGAGTCTTGGACTTTCCCTTCGCCTTTCCTCCTTTACCGCGTCCAGACATGACTGTTGTGATCTGATGAAAAACAAGAGAATGCCGTAGCCGCCGCCGATTCGACTTTTATACTACAGCGGCGTGCCGAGCTGAGCGACGCGCGCCAAACGATCACCGCTCGCAACGACCACGTGACCGTAACGACCCCCTCGCCACACGTCGCGCGCTATAAAAGCGGCGCGGTCGATGTGCGCCGGCAGTTCTCTGTATTCGTACAACGACTAATTACAACATGCCTCCTAAAGCAGCATCGAAGGGCGCCAAGAAGGCCGTCAGCAAGGCGAAGACGCCACGCAGCGGTGACAAGAAGCACCGTCGACGAAGGAGGGAGAGCTACGGAATCTACATCTACAAGGTTCTGAAGCAGGTGCACCCCGATACCGGTATCTCGAGCAAGGCAATGAGCATCATGAATTCGTTCGTGAATGACATCTTCGAGCGCATCGCCGCCGAGTCGTCCCGTCTCGCTCACTACAACAAGCGCTCGACGATCACGAGCCGCGAGATCCAGACCGCCGTCCGTCTGCTGCTGCCCGGCGAGCTCGCTAAGCACGCCGTCAGCGAGGGAACGAAGGCCGTCACCAAGTACACGAGCACCCGCTAAGCGTTGCGATTACGCCACAAAAACAAACGGCTCTTTTCAGAGCCAACCATTTATTCACAAAAGAGTACTGACTATTTGTCGCAATGTTGTGTATGTAAACTATTGTACACATTCCCATGGCCGCATATCCTCACATCGCATCGCATCGCATCGCACGCACAACTTATGCATTAATGTCGGAATGTATTTTATCACAACAGCGATTCAATGCGCGCCTTCTTCCTCACGCAAATTCCCAGCACCTTGCGAATTACTCATCCAAGTATGCCCCTTATTTAGCTGAGCAGTTGTTTTCGGTCCATCACGAGATATGTATGAAGACCGAGATTTTTAATGCGAAGGTTTGATTGTTGCTTGCGTCGAAATGCGAATGCTTCTTTGTCTTACGTGTATTGTTGATGATGATAATAATAGCCTTTATAATGAAACCGTGTAAGCGTGAATGTCAACAAGTTTATTTTCAATAATAACTTGCAAAATGAAAACACTTTATTCTCAAAACCTATCTGTACAATACGCGAAATTAATGCGTCTAAACACATATGTAACAATGTTACCAGTTGCACGTGTCATGCCGAGTTGCTACCAAAATGTCCCAATTTTCACGGTAGCATTCCGTGATGTATTTTCCAATAAAGCGACACACACATATTCAGAAAACCACCCTCCCTTGCGTGGTTCAATTAAACCCACCTCGACTTTAAGTGATGTTATAATGAATTTCTTGTTAATATTCGAATCAACGAAACACTTCTTGCCAATGCTTAGTTGATCAGTGTACTATTTGTGAGTGATTCACTGAGGGGATTAACGGGGGTAGATGAATTGCTTTCGTGATCTGCTCGACTCAGTGGACAGTGGACACAGGGCAGACAGTGGCCAGTTGCCAATTGCTACTGAAGCCTGTCTTATTGCCATGTGTGAAAAGGAATGCTGGCTGGTGAATGGTTCATAGAAACATTGAGCACCTTTGGCCAGGCAGTGTCCAGTTGGATAACAATTCGATTTGCAATATGCCAACATTTGATACGCATTCGATGACACATTTGAACAAAGGAAACTGTTGGTCGGCGGTAAATTTTAAACGCGCGCGTAAACTACCACGTACACAAAAAAGCGGGCGGGCGGCAGAGCACGTACTACTGCGCGGTCCGTGTTTGCACAATAATCACTCTGGTATCCTACTCTGCAGTCCGTGTCTACAGTTGAGTTCTACTCTGAGGTCCGTGTCGCCACACAAAGCCATCGCAAGAACGCGCGCTTTTCGGCTATAAAGGTCGGCGGCGGTTTGTGTAATCATTCGTTGAGCTATCGCATTCGAAAAGCTAAACATGTCTGGTCGCGGCAAAGGAGGAAAGGGTCTTGGAAAGGGTGGCGCTAAGCGTCATCGCAAAGTTTTGCGTGATAACATCCAGGGTATCACCAAGCCGGCAATCCGTCGTCTGCTCGCCGTGGTGGAGTCAAGCGAATCTCGGGTCTCATCTACGAGGAGACTCGCGGTGTACTCAAGGTCTTCCTCGAGAACGTCATCCGTGATGCCGTCACTTACACCGAGCACGCCAAGCGCAAGACCGTCACCGCCATGGACGTCGTCTACGCACTGAAACGTCAGGGCCGCACCCTGTACGGTTTCGGGGTTAATTTCCCTGTCGGCACTTCCGCAACAAACGGCTCTTTTCAGAGCCAGACCACTTTTCACAAAAGAATTCCTTTGTCGCTTGCTTTGTCTAAAGAGTCCAGTTAGTCTTCAGAATAGTGTCCGAATGCCTTTTAATAAAATGTTGGTAAATTCAATCCGAATGTGATCCTATCTGGACGTGTCCTGCCAAAAATTCATGTTTATATGAAACATCATAGCTACAGTAAAAATCATTTTTCTGGAACACTAATCAATAAAACTTCATATAGATTGCATGGTGTGTGTTGTGTACAATTCTAACTAAATTCGACCAATTACGAGATTACAAACTCCCCCGTAATCAGCGGCCTAGTAACATCGCAAGATAGTTTCAACTGATCAACTAGATTGTAGAACGGTTTATTGTTTCGAAAATTAACAATCAAACATTATGCATACTCTGTCGAGTTGGTTTTTGCCAGCAGGTTGTTTGTGGTTTTTGCAATATCGTGTCATGACGCTTTATCGTGAACATACATACGGAATCATACCGAAAATTGTTACATTTTTATAGCAACTCGCTGACACTCACTTAACATTTTTTTGTTTTAGACGCAGTAATTGCGATGACAGATAGGTTTTGAGAATAAAGTGTTTTCATTTTGCAAGTTATTATTGAAAATAAACTTGTTGACATTCACGCTTACACGGTTTCATTATAAAGGCTATTATTATCATCATCAACAATACACGTAAGACAAAGAAGCATTCGCATTTCGACGCAAGCAACAATCAAACCTTCGCATTAAAAATCTCGGTCTTCATACATATCTCGTGATGGACCGAAAACAACTGCTCAGCTAAATAAGGGGCATACTTGGATGAGTAATTCGCAAGGTGCTGGGAATTTGCGTGAGGAAGAAGGCGCGCATTGAATCGCTGTTGTGATAAAATACATTCCGACATTAATGCATAAGTTTTCGATGCGATGGAGGATATGCGGCAGGGGATTGAAAAATTTGTTTACAAAACCAAAACCCTTGGGGGCCTGTACGTCCCCTTCTTTTGATGAGATAAAAGGGGGCTCTAAAAGGGCCGTTTGGGGGTTTTTGTGAGCGAAGGGGAACGCTGCGGGTCCCTGGGTGTATTGGGAAAAACGGCCTTGTTCCCTCCGGCTGCCCCGGCCGTGTTAGCCGAGCCCCCCCGCCGGGCCGAAACCGGCGGGCGTCTCGTTCTGAGGGCCCTTCTTGGGCGTTTCGATGCTGCTTTAGGAGGCATGTTGTAATTAGTCGTTGTACGAATACAGAGAACTGCCGGCGCACATCGACCGCGCCGCTTTTATAGCGCGCGACGTGTGGCGAGGGGGTCGTTACGGTCACGTGGTCGTTGCGAGCGGTGATCGTTTGGCGCGCGTCGCTCAGCTCGGCACGCCGCTGTAGTATAAAAGTCGAATCGGCGGCGGCTACGGCATTCTCTTGTTTTTCATCAGATCACAACAGTCATGTCTGGACGCGGTAAAGGAGGAAAGGCGAAGGGAAAGTCCAAGACTCGCTCGTCGCGTGCCGGACTTCAGTTCCCCGTCGGTCGTATTCACCGTCATCTGCGCAAGGGCAACTACGCCCAGCGCGTCGGAGCCGGTGCGCCCGTCTATCTCGCTGCCGTCATGGAGTATCTGGCAGCTGAGGTCCTCGAGCTGGCAGGAAACGCCGCCCGCGACAACAAGAAGTCGAGGATCATCCCCCGTCACTTGCAGCTCGCCATCCGCAACGACGAGGAGTTGAACAAGCTCCTGTCCGGCGTCACCATCGCCCAGGGTGGTGTACTGCCCAACATCCAGGCGGTGCTTCTGCCGAAAAAGACCCAGAAGGCCCACTAGACGACACTCGCTCGGTCTCAAAACAAAAACAAACGGTTCTTTTCAGAGCCAACCACATCCTCACAGAGGAGTTTCTGCTACTCGTTGTTGTTATCGCGCTGTTTTCTCTCTTTCACGTCCTTTTACTTTACCTTTACTTCACCCGTTTCCCCCGCCTGTCCGTTTATAATGGATGGCAGTTTTGTTTCTTTGGTAACACACATAACCATAACAATCCGCATCTGTTCAAACGCTACAAACAGCACATTTTAAAGCACCCAGTCACGTGCACGAACTGTTAGTTTAGTTTTTTCTCGGCGATCTTGTTCTCTCCGACGTAACCCTGAAAACGACAGCTCACAGTCGCCACCAAACTCCTCCTTACATACCTTATATACACACTCGCATTAGGTTTACATAATCAAGTCGCTTCCATTATTCAATCAAATAAATTTCACAAAACAACATCGCCCGCATCTCGATATCAGTGGCATTTGTTTTATAAAGCAGAATTTCTGAAGCTCATTTATACATTTTTATTATAGCTTCGCCGAGCGACAAAATACCGATGTTACAACAATCGCTGAACTACGCGTTGTCGCTGCAGATAGAATGAATTTGTCGGCGTGTTTAGCTAGCACGAGTTTGTTTTGTGAATTTTAGTCTTCATAGGAATTTGCATTTAACCTCCTGCGTGTATGTGCATATAGGGCAAGTGAGGAGAAGTCTGGCGGCAGTAAACGGTCGTTTTGATGATTAGGTAAACATGCAAATCTCGAGCCTCTATCCCAAAGTACTAGCACGTCTTCGTGGTAATAGTAGCAACACGGCTTTGACAAAAAAACTAGTCGACATGTGTATAGCTGAATTGTGTCATTAAAACGCTTAATCATCGTATTCTCAACAACATCCATCAGTGTTTCACCTGAGTAAAATAATCGGCGAGATGGTAAGGTGAGCTGAGCAAGCGCTGAAGGCGCAATGCGATGTAATGGGGCTTCTGGAGACATGCCCTCAGAATTATTAATCTTTTAAACAAGCTTCGAAATGGTGCACAATAAAGTGTGTTTCAACGTATCACCTGGCACATGTTATGGGGAAGGAAATTACTAGGCAACACGTAAATTGACAGCTGTCAATATGTATTCTAGGCTATTCACTGAAAGCCTCCTAACATAATATTATAATTATGATTGTGCTGCTTTTGAACTGGCGACTGGTGCAGCCTTGCGCAACGTGAGACGAATTAGCAGTGAGGAAAACTAAGCAACGACGTGAATGCGCAAACTAGATATGTCAGCCTTAACTGGCTGAACTTATTGATTAGCATTGTGCAAGTGTGTTGTCAGTCAGGGTACATCGTACAAAAATTACGTATATCTGGCAAGTATCTACGAAAATACAAACAACACCAATTAGAATGTAAAACAAGTGATATTGATGCTAAAAGATTGCCTTTTGTGGTTTATAATACATTGAACAATTTTTTTGTGACAATCTTTTTCCTACATATTTTTATTTTTAGAGAGCTGTACAATGAATATTGAACATATTGAACATGAAAAACGGAGGTAGCATACTCTCTTGCGAGAAAGTGGTTGGCTCTGAAAAGAGCCGTTTGTGATTCGGATGAGTCGTATGCACGTTTAAGCACGCTCGCCACGGATTCGTCGGGCCAGCTTGGAAAAAAGTCCCTTTCGGCCCTGGGACTCGGGAAAAGCAGATCGGTCTTGAAGTCCTGTGCGATTTCACGGACCAGGGGCTGGAAGGGCAGCTTGCGGATAGCAGCTCGGTGCTCTTCTGGTAACGACGGATCTCACGAAGAGCGACGGTACCAGGCCTGTATCGATGAGGCTTCTTCACTCCACCGGTAGCCGGTGCGCTTTTGCGGGCGGCCTTGGTCGCCAACTGCTTCCTCGGGGCCTTGCCACCGGTCGACTTACGAGCTGTCTGCTTAGTACGAGCCATGATCACGATTCGAGTACTGACTGCAAATGTGTTCAGTTCGAATAGCGCGCCTAGCTTTTATTGTGTCGCCGTCGTTTCTTGGCGGCAGGCCTGTGACCGCCTCCGATTGGTTACCGCTTGTGGGCGGAGTTTCGTTCGAGCCCCTTCCGGTCTCACGAATGGGCTTTTCGACAGTTTTTTGCCTTAATTGTGCACAAAGGTAACACTTAATGGACGTTTTTGCAGAAATGTACTGTACACGATACGCTTGCGATACAACACTCGTACGAGAAACTTACGAATGGTGCGCACCACGCACAAATATACTGTGGACAGCGACTTGCCGCCTGAGTAACCAAGAGCGTCGATTTCGGGGCGGAACTTTCTTTGCCAACCTTTCTACGTAGGGTTCTGCAACCTTTCCCTTTGCCCTTAACATCCTCAGAATCCGAGCTGAGTGGCACAACAACACCAGTGGATTAAAGCAATCCAGCAATCAGAGGTGTGAATAACACAAGGAACACTCTTGTGTACATCTGTCACTTAACGAAAGCACTAGAAACCGTTGTACTTGTGACAGCATGTATAAATACTATAATAAAACGTATTAATTTTGTGTCCGTTATGTGCATATGTTTTAGACATATTAATCTATTTATGTATCTCATTTATTTTACACTTTTACGTTACATTACACTATAATTATTAACATATCATATTATGTATGATGTTGAATGTTTATGTT
>JAODUO010005451.1:0-2500 GCA_025642075.2 Ridgeia piscesae
CCACAAAGGCCCGGGATTTTCGAGGGGGGGGGGTTTTGGGAAATGAAACTATGTTTCGCCCTTCCCACTGGGGATATCCTATTTATCGGTACTCTTTTCCCGACTACGGAACGCTTTTTATGACCTATACTTTTATAATCGGGGGAAAGGCGCGGGAGGTGGCGCGCGGGCGGGGGGCGCGTGCGTTCTTTACGCCGGGGGCCCAAATTTTTGAATTTTTAAACAAATCAATGCAAAAAGCATTTTAAGGGAAAAACCCCCAAACACAGTACATAGTAAATACATACAATGGAGTCACATAACTAATGGATGCAAACTACAAATACTCATCGGCTCTATGGTCAAAATGCCTCCCGTGCTTAAACTGTCTGGCGACTTATCACGATAAACCAATTCGCTCTATGACAAAGCTACAAGTACAACTTACTTAATCAGAATTACATTGACGGCCTATGTTGTATGTGCCTCCCTTTTTCGCATTGTGCATGATAAACGCTTCCGAACTAAAGTTATCTAGACCAGTCATGACATGTCATCCTTTCTGTAGCGTATTTAAAATTTAACATTAAAATTTCCCTTCAGTTTTTTCAAACAGGGTCATACATTTGTATATAACCATGTCATTGGTTATACACTGGCCGTTGTGCATACCTGCTAACTGTCACTCAATCATGACGTCATGGCTGGGCGCCAGTTGGCTGACATTAATGTGATGGGCTGGCCCTCAATACGGCATCTAATTGATGCATAATTGATCCATTCAATTGTACGAGTGTTGGTTTACAACAGACAACTCGTACTCTTTTATTGGCTATGGAACAAAACCCAGGGGTTTGAGCAGGAAATACTTTTTTACAGGCAAAATTTAACCGGGGCCAAAATTAAAAATTTGCGCAGCGATCTGTATGCGCGGACATTCACAACTACACGGTTGTACGGAAAAAACATTCACACATATACGGCGGTATGTAGACAAGAACATTCAAACATACACAGCCCCCCCCTCTCTTTTCTTTTCTTTTCTTTTTCTTCTTTTTTCTTTTTCTTTTTCTTTTTCTTTTTCTTTTTCTCTATGTACGAACATCCACACTTACAAACCTATCTAAAAGCGCGAACATTCACACGTTCACAACGATCTGCACGATGAGTGTAGCGACGACGTTATCACTTTAACATAGATAAGGTTTCTATATCGCGAGTTGCCTCACCCTCCTTCTCTGGCCTACGGCAGGGCTGGGTTTTAACGCGGAAGGTTAAAAGGGTGCTGTGTCGGGGTGGTTTGTTTGGGGTGTGGTGTGTTGGCGTGTGTGTGGGGGTGTGTGGGTGTGGTGTGTGTGTGTGTGTGTGTGTGTGTGTGTGTGTGTGTGTGTGTGTGTGTGTGTGTGTGTGTGTGGTGTGGTGTGTCCCTGTGTGTGGGGTTGGTGGAGTGTTGTGTGAGTGGGGCGTGATGTGTACCTGTTTTCGTGTGTGCATGTCTGTATATTGTATATTTGCATTTGTGCCAACTGCCAGCAGTCATATTCCCTGTCATCATTTCACTCGCGTGACATTCCATGTCATCAACACACAGTCATAACTTACCATGTCACCGGCATATGGTTCATGTCAGTTACGTTACAACTAAACCGCGACTACACAGCCACTAATAAACATGTCACAACGCCACAGATTTGGCGATAATGTCACAAGCTCGTCAACCGAACCGGAGACTGTGCCGTGACCTGTGAACCCACGGACTTGTCACGTGGAGTGACTCAGACGATATGTGTCATTTCTTCGTCGTCAGCCGGTGAAAGTTCATCGGTTGCATATCGTTTTATCATTATCATTTCCAATTAAAGATAATATGTTCGTCTGTTGTTCAGCTGTCTGTCTGTTCAGTCTGTTCTGTTCAGTTGTCTGGTTCATTAATTCCGTTCGTCTGTTCGTCTGTTCGGTCTGCTCACTCAATTGTTCATGTTCGTCTGTTCTGTTCAAATTGTTCAGTTCACTCATTGTTCTGTGTCTGTCTGTCTGTCTGTCTGTCTTCGTTGGTTTGTTCTCGTCTCGTCTCGTCTGTCTGTCTGTTGTCTGTCTGTCTGTCTTTGTCTGTTCGTCGTCACATCTATCATCATCTCACCATCATCGCCTTCACCGGTCACAATCGTCAGTTTATTACAAAATCAATATAACGCCGTCGCGCCATTATATCGGGTCATACTGTAAGATAAATATATTGATTATTGATAAAACATCATCATCATCATCATCATCATCATCATCATCATCATCATCATCATCATCATCATCATCATCATCATCATCATCATCATCATCGTCACCATCACCATCACCATCATTATCGCTATCACCGTCAACAACTATATCAGCATCCTTATCGCTGTTGTCAGCGCTCATTATAACACGTCCGCTGACATTTTTTGCAGATTTTCACTGAGAATCAGCGCGCCTATATTTACCCGAGGGCAACAAATGCAAGAGATAAGAGCTTCAAAGTAAA
>JAODUO010005451.1:7500-10293 GCA_025642075.2 Ridgeia piscesae
GTTATAGGCTTACAAAGGTGTTAAATTATGCATTTGTTTTTCGCGCTGTCCGGTTCAGACGTCGTTAATCACAGCAAGTGTTTTAGTAGCAGATTGTGACCCTTGGCATTGTTACCCATTTTCCCGAGGGTGACATGACGTCTCCAGTTACACACACAAAACACACAAACACGTAGAAAGAAAGAAAGAAAGAAAGAAAGAAAGAAAGAGGGAGAGAGAGAGAGAGAGAGAGAGAGAGAGAGAGAGAGAGAGAGAGAGAGAGAGAGAGAGAGAGAGAGAGAGAGAGAGAGAGCAGAGAGAGAGAGAGAGAGAGAGAGAGAGAGCAGAGAGAGAGAGAGAGCAGAGAGAGAGAGAGAGAGAGAGAGAGAGAGAGAGAGAGAGAGAGAGAGAGAGAGAGAGAGAGAGAGAGAGAGAGAGAGAGAGAGAGAGAGAGAGGGAGAGAGAGAGAGAGAGAGAGAGAGAGAGAGAGAGAGAGAGAGAGAGAGAGAGAGAGAGAGAGAGAGCTGCCTTATGCAGATCGTTCACCTCTGATTCCGTTAATAACACATTTAATTTTAATTTTAATTTTGAACAGATACTCTACATAGTATAACCATAAATACAACGACACGAACGAAACTAATACAATTATTTTAAATTATTTGTGATGATAAGAGCAATGATTTCGGAGATCGAATATCCTATCTCTCATCATGGAACCGTATACATAAGTTGCATTCGGGAATGTGTGTGTGTGTGTGTGTGTGTGTGTGTGTGTGTGTGTGTGTGTGTGTGTGTGTGTGTGTGTGTGTGTGTGTGTGTGTTGTGTGTGTTGTGTGTATGTGTGTGTGTGTGTGTGTGTGTGTGTGTGTGTTTGTGTGCAGGCTTGCGTGTGTGTGTGTGTGTGTTTGCGTGCACGTGTGCTTGCGTGCGTGCGTGCGTGTGTGTGTGTGCGTGCGTGTCTGCGTGTCTGCACGTATTTGTGCTAGAGTACATATAAGAAAGGAACTGGATGATCATGGCAGGAGTAACGACCTGGCCTCCCGGGGAGGGATCTGGGAGCGTGGGAGGAGGGATGAACCCTATATGTAAGGTCCATTCATGGGTTGGGTGACGTGACACGTGTACTGTGTTTACATGGGTAACACGTTAAAAGGTTTAAATTTTGCGTGGTGGTCCCGGGTTGTGTAGGGAAAGATGGGCTTGCTTTTGCGTGCGTGCGTGGTGTGTATATATATATATATATATATATATATATATATATATATATATATATATATATATATATATATATTTTTATAATGTTGTGTGGTGTGTGTGCATATGTTTTATATATGTGTGTGTGGGGCCTTTGTGCTTTGTTTTTGTTGGTTTGTTTTTTAGGGCATTATTTTTGGTTTAAACTTTAATAAAACTGGCTTAGATGGGTAACATGTAGACCAAAAAATTTTGGTTTTTGGTGGGGTATATAATATATATATATATATATTTATATATATATATTTAAATAATTTATTTTCCAAAAAGTTTTAGAAACCGATGTTTACGCATTTTTAGGGGGCTTATTTAAATTTTTTCATAAACAACATGCTAGAATGTATTTGACATGTGTAAATAACATGATTTCAGACTATAGTGACGAACTGGCGATTAACTATATAATTTGAACACAGTCCTGGGCGACCTCGCCTCTCCGTAAACCAATCTGTTCGCAAGTCTGTGCCCCCTCCACCCTCACCCTTGGGTCGAAAGCACCTGTTTGGAATTCAGTCTGCACTAATCCGTTTTGTCAATGATCTGCTCAATTACGATCGGTTCAACTACTGACATAACAAGGAAGGTGTGGCTAACCACGTCCGACAAAACGTGTTCGATGAGTTCGCTGACTGGCCGCGTAGAATTGTATGTTCTTTCTTATATGTACTCTAGCACAAATAGTGCAGACACGCAGACACGCACGCACACACACACCCCGCACGCAAGAAACCCTCAAATTACACAAAACCCCGCAGCTTAAAACACAAAAACACAAAACACAAACAACACACACACCACACACACACACACAACACACACACACACAACACAACACACACACACACACACAACATTAATTTTCCTTTGTTACTTCCATAATTTAAAAGATAGGATATTCGATCTCCGAAATCATTGCTCTTATCATCACAAATAATTTAAAATAATTGTATTAGTTTCGTTCGTGTCGTTGTATTTATGGTTATACTATGTAATATCGTTCAAAAATTTAAAATTAAAAGTGGGTTAAATTTGGAATAGAGGGAAGATTTTCATAAAGCCCCCCCTCTCCTCTTCCCCTCTTCCTCTCTCTCGCCCCTCCCTCTCGCCCCCCCTTTTCTCTCTCTCCTCTCTCTCTCTCCTCTCTCTCTTCTCCCTTCCCCTTTTCCGCCCCCCTTTTTCCCCCTCTCCTCCCTCTCTCCTCTCTCTCTCTCTCTCTCTTTCTCCTCCTCTTCTTCCCCTTTCTTTTCTTTCTTCTTTTCTACGGGGGTGGTTTTTGTGTGTAACTGGGGCGTCACACCCTCGGGAAAATGGGTAACAATGCCAAGGGTCACAATCTGCTACTAAAACACTTGCTGTGATTAACGACGTCTGAACCGGACAGCGCGAAAAACAAATGCATAATTTAACACCTTTGTAAGCCTATAACCATATCGGTGTTATTAGGTCCATGTGACATACCCTTTTTTGCTGTCTCTTTCGGTACATCGCGATCGATATATGAGTAACTGTCGTATTGCTTTTGAGCCTGAATTTACCTGGCTAGACTGGCACTGGGTG
>JAODUO010005452.1:0-15008 GCA_025642075.2 Ridgeia piscesae
GGTGAACCTGTGGACAGGTTGATTCATTCAAATACCTCGGTGTTATATTAGATGAAAAATTGTCATTTACAGAGCATGTTACAGCCGTGCAAAAGAAGTCTCAGCAGCGACTGCACGTTCATCAAAGTTACGAGCTTTCTATGTTGATCCACTACTTCTTCTACGCCTTTACCGTAGCATAATTGAGCCTCTCTTAACCTACTGCAGCATTTGTTACTACCCTGCTCTTTCTGTGAAAAACTGTAATAGGCTTCTGAAAATCTCACATGTTTCTGCCAAGATCATTGGTTTACCCATACCAAAGCTCTCCGAAATAATCGACCATGCAATTTTGAAGAAAGCTCGTGCTGTCGCTACTGAGTCTGATCACCCGCTCTCTACGTTCTTCCATGTACTTCCGTCTCAAAGGAGATACCGTTGTATGAAATGTAAAACATATCGCTATAGCAGGAGTTTTGTGCCGGTGGCCATTAGAATGTTGAATGCTAAATGAGTCATATTGATGTCACCCGGTTGAATTGTTCTTGTAGTGTATACATCTGGAAATTCATTTGCATTTTGTTGAGACCATCCCATATATTTTAGATGTGATCATGAGTTGTAAAATGCATATCCTTTTTTAAGGACAATAAAGTAAAGTGAAAAAGTGAATGCATAGATCGTTGAAGAACACACACAATTTGTTTTAGGGCGGACGTTTATGTGGTCGTAGGCGCTAGCAATACTGAACAATATTACATTTTCTCTCGGACCACATTCAGAGCTTTATTCGCGGTAGCGAATAGATAGCTACTGGTGGCGAACAAGGAAGATCGTCTTTCATTCGGCATTGAGCTTCGACGTAGTGCAGCTTCGTTGCCTACAACTACGAACCAAGGCATTTTTATTGTATCTGATTGTTGCCTCTTTGGTATCGACATTCAGTTTTCATTGGGCCATTGGTATGGCTGCAGCCATTCACAGACATCGTCAAACACAGGCGGCGGAAGAGGTTTCCACGTAATCAGCTGGTAGTATGGTCTATCCGTTCTGACCGATGCTGTGTTTTCTGTCAGGTTACTTTCAGCGTTTTATGCATTTATGCAGACCACTAAGTATGGTGCACACTGCACAAGCATCAGCGATCAAATAAATTTGCCTTTAAGGCTTATCCATGTCGCAATTGAGTGTCGGTGTTAAAACATTGGAATTTTCTTGTCGTAATACATTGAAAATTGTATCGCACAAATTATGTTTACGCAAGCTACGCATAACAATCATCTCAGAGAAATGTTATCTTTCAGACAGATCTTCATTGGTTTCCATGTCCGCCGTAGTTTATCATCAGTGGAAGTATCGGTTTGTGGAAAGGCGTATTTATGTTAAATAGGTTTTCTTAGCTATTTCCAAACTACTATTCACGCCAACTTAGAAAATTCAACACATTCTGTCGTACTTCTTCCTGGCTTAAGGACATCTTTGGACACATAAATCTAGTTTTTGATTAGGCAGAAAACGGACACCATGTCAGTTTCCATGTCGGCAAGGCTTTCTATTCCCAACAATATCGTATTTCTGTTCGCCATTTCAGGCTTCTGTTGCACGTCAACTTTGAAGAGTCAACATATGTTCTATTGTGCATTTTCCTGTTCTAAGACCAGCTTGTTCCTCAGTGAGGATTTGTTGGCATGTCGTTTATATCTGGTTAGGATAAGTTCAACTTGTTTTGTTAGGATGATTTTGCAGGATGGACCAGAGATGTCAGCTTCAAAAGCATGTTATCCTTGCTGTAAAGCAAGCGTGCATTTCACCAGTGATATTAACTGTTTTCCGTAAATATTATAATGCAGAATCAGCATAATATATCAACAACGTCGGGAATAGAAAGTATTGTCATACCGCTGCCTAGATTAATTGTAATTAGGCAACTGCAGAATAAATAAAGGGGATCTACTTGCAGGATAACTTACGCTGTACTGGCGTAAGATAACTATAAACAAACACCTTATATCAAACTCACCAAGAGCAATCTTTATTTTATAGATTGAAATGACAAATGTAATAAACAGACAGTAAGGTATAATTAAAATCAAAGTACAAATCACGTGGCTGCGTACAAACTGTTCCCTGAACCAACGTGTTCACTCTCCCAATCTCGGTGTCCCCAATCTCCTCGTGTCTTTCCCTGTTCTGGTCTTTTCCCCAAGGCGGGAAACCTTCTGTCACATGGTCAACTATGCCCTCTGGTGGGCATCCCCACAACTTGGAGAGCCCTGCCACGCCCTCTGATGGATATCCCCTCACCTTGGTGACAGCCCTACCATAGTATATATTCACCGTTAGAACCTTTCTAAACGTGTTGTCTTGTCATTGCGACTAGTCGGGAGAGGGCAGCTACACGTCCGTCCGTCCGTCCGTCCACAGCCCGCCCATGCGTCCATCTGCCTGTTCATCCGTCCATCCGTCCTTTTGCCCATCCGCCCACCAACCCTGTCTGTCCGCCCGTCCGTCCGCTTGTCCACCATTCCATCCGCCTGCCCATTCGTCCGTCCGTCCTTTCGTCCCTCCTCCCGCCTGTCCATCCGCCTGTCTGCCCGCCCGACTGCCAGACCACCCTCCTGCCGTCCGCCCGTCCATTCTTCGTTCCATTCTTCCTTCCATTCTTCCTTCCATTCTTCCTTCCATTCTTCCTTCCATTCTTCCTTCATTCTTCCTTCATTCTTCCTTCCATTCTTCCTTCCATTCTTCCTTCCATTCTTCCTTCCATTCTTCCTTCATTCTTCCGTCCGTCCGTCCGTCCGTCCGTCCGTCCGTCCGTCCGTCCGTCCGTCCGTCCGTCCGTCCGTCCGTCCGTCCGTCCGTCCGTCCGTCCGTCCTTCCGTCCTTCCGTCCGTCCGTCCTTCCGTCCTTCCGTCCTTCCGTCCGTCCTTCCGTCCATCGTCCGTCTTCCTCCCGCCCGCCCGTACATCCGTCCGTCCAGACGCCCGTCCATCCTGCCGTCCGTCCGGCCGCCGCCCAATCGCCCGACCGACCGGAAGCCCACACATCGCTTGGTAAGTCGAAGTGATGCGAATATCGAACACAAAAATTTCCCATTTAATAGCTAAGAGTGGACCTTCGATGTGACTTATTTAAGTGATAGCAGTAAGTAACTGTAGTTGGATTGATGGCAGCAACCTCAGAATAACAATCTAAACAATAATAAGAGCATGTGTAAAATATGTATGAAATCGCTTATGTGTGTAAACCGTTTTTTGGTTGATGAAGCGTTCTAAACGACATTTTGTTTCCTTTCTTACAATTTCCAGATCTCATATTTGTAGCATAGTAGGGATGACAATACGACCTACCCCTAGCACCGAACACACGAAGGTCATCTTAAGGCGGATGTATGTTTCCAGGTCAGTAATAGATGGGTAAGTATTTAAGTATTTTATAAATTATACACACAGAAATGCATACAAATCAGCAAGGTACATACAGTTACATTTCTAGGTTGACAGGCAACGAAGATACTAATGATAACACTATGGTATTGAGAATCGCTGTCCACCTGAAAATAACGATGCAAATAATAACACAAATTACGTTGATATTAAATTGCTAATGTGGTAAAGCGATTTTGTTGTTGTTGATATTATATTATTACAATCGACGTAAACGATAACAAATTAGTATCATTAAGTCAATGTAATTGAACTGGTCGCAGCAAAACAAAATAATCATGTAGACAATGATAAGGTCATGGCATTGCATAACGTGTTGTGTGGAGTTGTAGGTGTGTGTGTATCACTAGCAGTTGGTAGTGTGTGTGGAGTTGTAGGCGTGTGTGTATCACTAGCAGCTGGTGTGTGTGAGTTGTAGGCGTGTGTATCACTAGCAGTTGGTGTGTGGAGTTGTAGGCGTGTGTGTATCACTAGCAGTTGGTGTGTGTGGAGTTGTAGGTGTGTGTGTATCACTAGCGGCTGGTGTGTGTGGAGTTGTAGGCGTGTGTGTATCACTAGCAGCTGGTGTGTGTGGAGTTGTAGGCATGTGTGTATCACTAGTAGCTGGTGTGTGTGGAGTTGTAGGCATGTGTGTATCACTAGCAGTTGGTGTGTGTGGAGTTGTAGGCATGTGTATCACTAGCAGTTGGTGTGTGTGGAGTTGTAGGCGTGTGTGTATCACTAGCGGTTGGTGTGTGTGGAGTTGTAGGCGTGTGTATCACTAGCAGTTGGTGTAGGCGTGTGTGTATCACTAGCGGTTGGTGTGTGTGGAGTTGTAGGCGTGTGTGTATCACTAGCGGTTGGTGTGTGTGGAGTTGTAGGCGTGTGTGTATCACTAGCGGTTGGTGTGTGTGGAGTTGTAGGCGTGTGTGTATCACTAGCGGTTGGTGTGTGTGGAGTTGTAGGCGTGTGTGTATCACTAGCAGTTGGTGTGTGTGGAGTTGTAGGCGTGTGTGTATCACTAGCGGTTGGTGTGTGTGGAGTTGTAGGCGTATGTATATCACTAGCAGCTGGTGTGTGTGGAGATGTAGGCGTGTGTGTAGCACTAGCACTTGGTGTGTGTGGAGTTGTAGGCGTGTGTGTATCACTAGCAGTTGGTGTGTGTGGAGTTGTAGGCAGTTGGTGTGTGTGGAGTTATAGGCGTGTGTGTAGCACTAGCAGTTGGTGTGTGTGGAGTTGTAGGTTTGTGTGTAGCACTAGCAGTTGGTGTGTGTGGAGTTGTAGGCGTGTGTGTAGCACTAGCAGTTGGTGTGTGTGGAGTTGTAGGTTTGTGTGTGTGTATCACTAGCAGCTGGTGTGTGTGGAGTTGTATGCGTGTGTGTAGCACTAGCAGTTGGTGTGTGTGGAGTTGTATGCGTGTGTGTAGCACTAGCAGTTGGTGTGTGTGGAGTTGTAGGCGTGTAACTAGCAGCTGGTGGGTGTGGAGTTGTAGGCGTGTGTAGCACTAGTAGTTGGTGTGTGTGGAGTTGTAGGCGTGTATCACTAGCAGTTGGTGTGTGGAGTTGTAGGCGTGTGCAATCACTAGTAGTTGGTGTGTGTGGAGTTAGGCATGTGTGTATCACTAGCAGTTGGTGTGTGGAGTTGTAGGGTGTGTATCACTAGCAGTTGGTGTGTATGGAGTTGTAGGCGTGTGTGTATCACCAGCAGTTGGTGTGTGTGGAGTTGTAGGCGGGTAGCGCTAGCAGTTGGTGTGTGTGGAGTTGTAGGCGTGTGTGGATCCACTAGCAGTTGGTGTGTGGAGTTGTAGGCGTGTGTGTAGCAGTAGTGTGGGTGGAGTTGTAGGCGTGTGTGTGTATCACTAGCAGTTGGTGTGTGGAGTTGTAGGCGTGTGTGTATCACTAGCAGTTGGTGTGTGTGGAGTTGTAGGCGTGTGTGTAGCACTAGCAGTTGGTGTGTGTGGAGTTGTAGGCGGGTGTGTATCACTAGCAGTTGGTGTGTGTGGAGTTGTAGGCGTGTGTGTATCACTAGCAGTTGTTGTGTGTGGAGTTGTAGGTGTGTGTGTAGCACTAGCAGTTGGTGTGTGTGGAGTTGTAGGTGTGTGTGTAGCACTAGCAGTTGGTGTGTGGAGTTGTAGGCGTGTGTGTAGCACTAGCAGCTGTTGTGTGGAGTTGTAGGCGTGTGTGTAGCACTAGTGCTGGTGTGTGTGGAGTTGTAGGCGTGTGTGTATCACTAGCAGTTGGTGTGTGTGGAGTTGTAGGTGTGTGTGTAGCACTAGCAGCTGGTGTGTGTGGAGTTGTAGGCGTGTGTATCACTTCACGTTGGTGTGTGTGGAGTTAGAAGCGGCGTATATCACTAGCAGCTGTGTGGAGATGTAGGCGTG
Source organism: Ridgeia piscesae (assembly GCA_025642075.2). Taxonomy (NCBI): domain Eukaryota; kingdom Metazoa; phylum Annelida; class Polychaeta; order Sabellida; family Siboglinidae; genus Ridgeia; species Ridgeia piscesae. The sequence continues at coordinate 5,785 of JAODUO010005452.1, forward strand.
TGTGTAGCACTAGCACTTGCGTGTGTGGAGTTGTAGGCGTGTGTATCACCAGCAGTTGGTGTGTGTGGAGTTGTAGGGCGTGTGTATCACTAGCAGTTGGTGTGTGTGATGTAGGCGTGTGTATCACTAGCAGTTGGTGTGTGTGGAGTTGTATGTGTCATTAGCAGTTGGTGTGTGTGGAGTTGTAGGCGTGTGTGTATCACTAGCAGTTGGTGTGTGTGGAGTTGTAGGCGTGTGTGTATCACTAGCAGTTGGTGTGTGTGGAGTTGTAGGCTTGTGTGTATCACTAGCAGTTGGTGTGTGTGGAGTTGGAGTGTGTGTAGCACTAGCAGTTGGTGTGTGTGTGGAGTTGTAGGTTTGTGTGTAGCACTAGCAGTTGGTGTGTGTGGAGTTGTAGGTTTGTGTGTAGCACTAGCAGTTGGTGTGTGTGGAGTTGTAGGTGTGTGTGTATCACTAGCAGTTGGTGTGTCTGGAGTTGTAGGTTTGTGTGTATCACTAGCAGTTGGTGTGTGTGGAGTTGTAGGTTTGTGTGTATCACTAGCAGTGGGTGTGGAGTTGTAGGCGTGTGTGTGTATCACTAGCAGCTGATGTGTGAGTTGTAGGCGTGTGTATCACTAGCAGAGCTGGTGTGTGGAGTTGTAGGCGTGTGTGTATCACTAGCAGTTGGTGTGTGTGGAGTTGTAGGCATGTGTGTATCACTAGCAGTTGGTGTGTGTGGAGTTGTAGGTTTGTGTGTATCACTAGCAGTTGGTGTGTGTGGAGTTATAGGCGTGTGTGTAGCACTAGCAGTTGGTGTGTGTGGAGTTGTAGGCGTGTGTGTATCACTAGCTGTCAGTCAGCACTAGTAGATTGCAGATACTAGCAGTTGGTGTGTGTGGAGTTGTAGGCGTGTGTGTATCACTAGCAGTTGGTGTGTCTGGAGTTGTAGGTTTGTGTGTGTATCACTAGCAGCTGGTGTGTGTGGAGTTGTATGCGTGTGTGTAGCATGAGCAGTTGGTGTGTGTGGAGTTGTATGCGTGTGTGGCGTGCTTGGCAAGGTCCTTGCTGCCAGTGTTCTGCGTTTCTGTGATGCGGAAGTGAAGTCCATTTCTCGGATCCGTTGGAACGGTGACGCAAACTTTGCAGGTGTTGGAAACAGCTAGTACGCAGGTACATCCGTCACAGATGCCTCTTTTGTGATTCTCGAGCCGTTTTTTTGTGTGTGGAGTTGTATGCGTGTGTGTAGCACTAGCAGTTGGTGTGTGTGGAGTTGTATGCGTGTGTGTAGCACTAGCAGTTGGTGTGTGTGGAGTTGTATGCGTGTGTGTAGCACTAGCAGTTGGTGTGTGTGGAGTTGTATGCGTGTGTGTAGCACGAGCAGTTGGTGTGTGTGGAGTTGTATGCGTGTGTGTAGCACGAGCAGTTGGTGTGTGTGGAGTTGTATGCGTGTGTGTAGCACTAGCAGTTGGTGTGTGTGGAGTTGTAGGCGTGTGTGTATCACTAGCAGTTGGTGTGTGTGGAGTTGTAGGCATGTGTGTATCACTAGCAGTTGGTGTGTGTGGAATGCATGTATATATCACTAGCAGTAGGTGTGTGTGGAGTTGTAGGCGTGTGTAGCACTAGCAGTTGTGTGTGTGGAGTTGTAGGCGTGTGTATCACTAGCAGTTGGTGTGTGTGGAGTTGTAGCGTGTGTATCACTAGCAGTTGGTGTGTGTGGAGTTGTAGGCATGTGTGTATCACTAGCAGTTGGTGTGTGGAGTTGTAGGCGTGTGTGTATCACTAGCAGTTGGTGTGTGGAGTTGTAGGCATGTGTGTAGCACTAGCAGTTGGTGTGTGTGGAGTTGTAGGCGTGTGTGTATCACTAGCAGTTGGTGTGTGTGGAGTTGTAGGCGTGTGTGTAGCACTAGCAGTTGGTGTGTGTGGAGTTGTAGACGTGTGTGTATCACTAGCAGTTGGTGTGTGGAGTTGTAGGCATGTGTGTATCACTAGTAGCTGGTGTGTGTGGAGTTGTAGGCATGTGTTTGTAGCACTAGCAGTTGGTGTGTGTGGAGTTGAAGGCGTGTGTGTAGCACTAGCAGTTGGTGTGTGTGGAGTTGTAGGCGTGTGTGTAGCACTAGCAGTTGGTGTGTGTGGAGTTGTAGGCATGTGTGTATCACTAGTAGCTGGTGTGTGTGGAGTTGTAGGCGTGTGTGTATCACTAGCAGTTGGTGTGTGTGGAGTTGTAGGCGTGTGTGTATCACTAGCGGTTGGTGTGTGAGTTTGGTATGTGCACTGCTAAGGTTATGTGGTGGAGTTGTAGGCGGTGTGTATCACTGAATGGCTGGTGTGTGGAGTTGTAGGCGTGTGTATCACAAGCGGTTGGTGTGTGTGGAGTTGTAGGCGTGTGTGTATCACTAGCGGTTGGTGTGTGTGGAGTTGTAGGCGTGTGTGTCTAGCAGTTGGTGTGTGTGTGGAGTTGTAGGCGTGTGTGTATCACTAGCGGTTGGTAGTGTGTGGAGTTGTAGGCGTGTGTGGATCACTAGCAGTTGGTGTGTGGAGTTGTAGGCGTGTGTGTATCACTAGCAGCTGGTGTGTGTGGAGTTGTAGGTGTGTGTATCACTAGCGGCTGGTGTGTGTGGAGTTGTAGGGCGTGTGTATCACAAGCGGTTGGTGTGTGTGGAGTTGTAGGTGTGTGTATCACTAGCAGTTGGTGTGTGTGGAGTTGTAGGCGTGTGTGTATCACTAGCGGGTTGTGTGTGTGGAGTTGTAGGCGTGTGTGTATCACTAGCAGTTGGTGTGTGTGGAGTTGTAGGCGTGTGTATCACAAGCGGTTGGTGTGTGTGGAGTTGTAGGCGTGTGTGTATCACTAGCAGCTGGTGTGTGTGGAGTTGTAGGCGTGTGTATCACAAGCGGTTGGTGTGTGTGGAGTTGTAGGCGTGGTGTATCACTATGGTTGGTGTGTGTGGAGCCAGAGCGTATGTATCACTAGCAGCTGGTGTGTGTGTGGAGATGTAGGCGTGTGTATCACTAGCAGTTGGTGTGTGGAGTTGTAGGTTTGTGTATCACTAGCAGTTGGTGTGTGTGGAGTTATAGGCGTGTGTAGCACTAGCAGTTGGTGTGTGTGTGGAGTTATAGCTTGTGTGTAGCACTAGTGCTTGTAGGCGTGTGTGTAGCACTAGCAGTTGGTGTGTGTGGAGTTGTAGGTTTGTGTGTGTATCACAAGCAGCTGGTGTGTGTGGAGTTGTATGCGTGTGTGTAGCATGAGCAGTTGGTGTGTGTGGAGTTGTATGCGTGTGTGTGTAGCACTAGCAGTTGGTGTGTGTGGAGTTGTAGGCGTGTATGTAGCACGAGCAGTTGGTGTGTGTGGAGTTGTAGGCGTGTGTAGTCACTAGCAGTTGGTGTGTGTGGAGTTGTAGGCGTGTGTGTATCACTAGCAGTTGGTGTGTGTGGAGTTGTAGGCGTGTGTGCATCACTAGCAGTTGGTGTGTGTGGAGTTGTAGGCGTGTGTGTATCACTAGCAGTTGGTGTGTGTGGAGTTGTAGGCGTGTGTATCACTAGCAGTTGTGGAGTTGTAGGCATGTGTAGCACTAGCAGTTGGTGTGTGTGGAGTTGTAGGCGTGTGTGTATCACTAGCAGTTGGTGTGTGGAGTTGTAGGCGTGTGTGTATCACTAGCAGTTGGTGTGTGTGGAGTTGTAGGCGTGTGTGTATCACTAGCAGTTGGTGTGTGTGGAGTTGTAGGCGTGTGTGTATCACTAGCAGTTGGTGTGTGTGGAGTTGTAGGCGTGTGTGTATCACTAGCAGTTGGTGTGTGTGGAGTTGTAGGCATGTGTGTAGCACTAGCAGTTGGTGTGTGTGGAGTTGTAGGCGTGTGTGTCACTAGCAGTTGGTGTGTGTGGAGTTCTAGGCGTGTGTGTATCACTAGCAGTTGTTGTGTGTGGAGTTGTAGGCGTGTGTGTAGCACTAGCAGTTGGTGTGTGTGGAGTTGTAGGCGTGTGTAGCACTAGCAGTTGGTGTGTGTGGAGTTGTAGGCGTGTGTGTAGCACTAGCAGTTGGTGTGTGGAGTTGTAGGTGTGTGTATAGCACTAGCAGTTGGTGTGTGGAGTTGTAGGCGTGTGTGTATCACTAGCAGTTGGTGTGTGTGGAGTTGTAGGCGTGTGTGTAGCACTAGCAGTTGGTGTGTGTGGAGTTGTAGGCGTGTGTATCACTAGCAGTTGGTGTGTGTGGAGTTGTAGGCGTGTGTGTATCACTAGCAGCTGGTGTGTGTGGAGTTGTAGGCGTGTGTGTATCACTAGCAGCTGGTGTGTGTGGAGTTGTAGGTGTGTGTGTATCACTAGCAGCTGGTGTGTGTGGAGTTGTAGGCGTGTGTGTAGCACTAGCAGCTGGTGGTGTGTGTGGAGTTGTAGGCGTGTGTGTATCACTAGCAGCTGATGTGTGTGGAGTTGTAGGCGTGTGTGTATCACTAGCAGCTGGTGTGTGTGGAGTTGTAGGCATGTGTGTATCACTAGCAGCTGGTGTGTGTGGAGTTGTAGGCGTGTGTGTAGCACTAGCAGCTGGTGTGTGTGGAGTTGTAGGTGTGTGTGTATCACTAGCGGCTGGTGTGTGTGGAGTTGTAGGCGTGTGTGTATCACTAGCTGTTGGTGTGTGTGGAGTTGTAGGCGTGTGTGTGTGTGGAGTTGTAGGCGTGTGTGTAACACTAGCTGTCAGTCAGCACTAGTAGATTGCAGATTTCATAACATTTGTCTCGACGTATGTTAACAATTGATGTTACTGATATTTAAAATGTCTGTGTAATTGTGTTACAAAAATTTAAACAGCCATAGTTTAATCAATTTATTACATTTCTTAAAAGCTGCCACTGTTTCTTATAGGGAATGGTGAGTATTTCAAGCTGTGTTTATGTAAACAACGTCAGCTCAAAAAGAAAATGCCCCTTGTCAAGTGGTACGTGCAAAGGGGTGCTAAGAATCTCTGGGTCAAAAGAGCCGCTGAAAGCAGGTAAGTAGGCTAAAGAACAGATACAAGAACTGAGAGAACAACTTAGAGAAACTAGGTTGGTATTGGATGTAATAGAATCGGAGAATAATAATAATAATGACTTCTTATGCGCCAATATCCTCGAAGATCAAGCTCAGTGGCGCGACAAAACCAAGAGGTTAAGCAATTGCGTAAACGTAGAACAGTGCGTGAGTCGTTGATGGATGGACGAAGGTTCTAGGAAGCTAAGTAGGATAGGCAGCATTAAAGAGATATGTTTTTAGACGTCGGCGGAAAGAAACTATATTACCTTCTGATTTGACACTGACAGGAAGCAAATTCCACAGAGTTGGTGCATCAACCGAGAAAGCTCGGGTCCCAGCTTTCGTCTTAACCCGAGGGATGTAAAGTGGGTTACTACTGGTTGAGCGTAGCTCTCTGGAATTCCTTGCTGAAGTTGTTGGTTGTTTAGATGCGAGTGCTAGATAGGATATTGTGCAAATCTTGAAAATAATGCGATAGTGCAAAAGCGAGCCAATGCAATGATTTTAGAAGTGGAACCGAGCTAGAAAAACGAGGAGAATGCGTAACTACCCTTACCAAGCAGTTCTGGACAAGTTGAAGTCTTGCAATATCCTTGTTCGCAGTATTGTAAAAGAGGGAATTGCAGTAGTCAAGTCTGCTGCTTACTAGAGCTGTCGCGATAGTTTTAGCAATAGAAAGTGATAAAAATCTGCGAATACGACAAAGATCACGGATATGGTAGAAACTGCAACCCTGAGCAACGGCATGTTTTTGATATGTGCTGTTTGAAATTGAAGCTTTCGTTAAAGTTAACTCCGAGATTTGAAACTGAGGTGGCTGGTGTTACACTCTGATTTAGGATATGTGTCGGGAAAACCCGTCGAGTTTTGCACGCTGCGTTAGGTACCAATGATGATAAATTCGGTCTTGTTTGCATTTAACTTTAGTTTACTATTTTTCATCCAAAGGGAGACATTTTGGGAGACAATGAGAAGAATGTTTCACTACCTTACAAATCAAAGCGGCCACCTACAATACCATTATAGGGCAGACAATGGCAAAGCAGGAGTACACTTTCTCATCAACAGGAAATGGAAAGACCCTATAACGAGGGTAAACAGCATCAGCCCCAGAGTAGCAGAACTTGTTGTGAGCATAACAAATTGCTACAAACTGAGGATAGTGCAATATATGCACCAACAACCAGGGCTTTGTGCAGGATAAAATTATTGCCAGTCATACCAATTTTGGTGGACACGTGAATATTAATTGCTAAGCCAGTAACGAAGACACAGACATAGCAGTCATCAACCATGTCAACATTGAAGTGACCACAGAATGGTTATGAGCATCGAACTGAAAGTACAGGTGGAAAGGAAACATTTATGAACAAGAGGCTACCAAGAGAAGATCGAATTCCAACTCAAATTCAAGACACCACAAGAACTAGACAACATAGACACCAGAGCAAAACCATCAAAGATATAATCCAACAAAGCATGTCAAGAGTAAATAAGGCAATTAACAAGCCACTGAATTCAAGGATATTGTCATCAACATGAGCCCGGGATGATGAACGGACGAAAAGCAATGAATGGAATATGCAAAAATATACAAGACCATCAAAAAGAAAGCAAAAAAGACATCAAGAAATACAACCAAGATATCATACTAGAAACGATCATGGCATCATAGAGTCTGATGAAAGTCACAAGACTCCAGAAACTAGGCCAAGACAGACTGCTCACACTCCTAGACAAACAGGATAAAAAGCTGTATAGAACTTCTTCTATCTGTTATTCATGTTAGTACATATTGTCAGATGTGTTACTGGTGGTCAACACATAACATCAGTAACGAATATGTGAATATTTTTATCTCATGTTTGAAAGCAAGAAGTGTTTTTAAAATCCATAGTTAAAGAAGAATTATAGCAAAAAAGTTGAAGAAATATTAATGATGTATTTTCTTCTAGTGGGCATTTCCATGTGACTCGCATTACATAATTTGAACATTTCACCTGAAAGTAGGAGAAGTTACCACCTTGAAGACACTGAGCTGTACACTAAATGTCTGTCAGAATAAACAAACACCTACAGTGCGGAAGAAGGATAAGATGGTGATAATTTTCGAGAATTACATACCGCTTTTTCTACTATCAAACATCTATAAAGTAATCACAAAAATACCAACGAAAAGGCTAGAAAAGACACTTGACGAAAACCAGCCACAAGAGCAAGTTGGATTCAGAAGCAGATACTCAATGACAGACCACATCCATGTAATAATCCAACTGAAGGAGAAGTGCCGAGAATATAATGTCCCACTCTGTATCGCATTCGTCGACTATGACAAAAGTTTTTTGACTCAGTGCAAATTCAAGCAGTACTAACCTCGCTTCAAGAACAGGGGACAGAAGATGTATTCATTGAACTCCTAAAGAATATCTTCATCAATAGCTCAATGACAGTCCACCTACACAAAGAAAGCAATAAGATAACATCAGGAGAGGAGTACGACAAGGAGATACCATATTGCCCACGCTGTTTACGACAACAGTTGAAAGCATATTCCTACGACTGACTTGGAAGAACCAGAGGATAGACGGTGAATATCTCAGTCATCTTTGCTTTGATGACATACTTATATGCACTTAAATACAACATATGAACTATGTACAACAAATGCTACAGGAATTAGCTTGAAGACAAGTTGAGGACAAAGGTGATGATGGAAAATGACGGAAACATTGGCACTCACCACCCAAGCAAAGAACAAGTTTGCACCCGCACAAACAAAGATAAACATCACATACCGGGACAGAAAATAAACATCTGGGAAAGAGAAAAGATAAAGGTCTTTGACGTGATTGAACAAGTAAGAAGACCGAAGTGGACCTTGGCAGGGCACATCAGGGAAATATGAGAGAACGAATGGACATCGCATATCACCATCTGGAAACCCTATGAAGCGAAAATATCTAGAGAAAGACTGGCAAGACTGTGAAGAGACGAACTAGATGACTACTGGAAGGGTACCATCTGATCTGGCAGAGAGGACAGCACAATATAGGCAGATGTGGAAGCAGCATACTGAGGCCTTTGCCCAACCAAGGGACAGTACAGCCGTACAATAATGAGGATAGTTAGGGTTGCTCAAAACATAGTTCACTTCACAAATAGTAAAACTTGTTCATTGAGACACCAATCATGAGTAACGAATATGTGAATACTTTTATCTCATGTTTGAAAGCAAGAAGTGTTTTAAAAATCCATGGTTAAAGAAGAATCATAGCAGCAAAGTTGAAGAAATATTAATGATGTCTTTTCTTGGAATGGGCATTTCCATGTGACTCGCATTACATATTTTGACCATTTCATGAATATGTATTTGCATGTAAGTGGTCTTGCAAAGTAACTGCAAAGGGAACCTTTATGAAAAATAATCACCTTGTGTATTTCTTTTAAAATAATGAGATATTTCTGGAATTAAACACCAAGTTCAAGTGTGCATTATTTACTACAACATTATTTTAGAAGAGTAATGTATGTTTTTAAGTGTAATGTTGTGAGCTATCTAAGTTAGACTGAAAAATTAATTTCCTTCATGCCAACATATTACAAATAATTTAACTATGATAATGGATTTCATGTAATGTGAGTCACAGTAACGCGAGTCACACTGATTATCTAATATGTTTGTATGTTATTGACAATATTTCAAATCACTAATGACATTTTTGAAACCTTATTTATTTATGTTTCACACAAGGGTATCCATTGTTTGCTATCATTTATATTTTAAGGAGAAAATTGTCATGTATGAAGTGACTTTTTTGTGTTTTCCATTTGCTGTAACGTGAATCACGCTATAATTTCATTCAACTAAAAGTCATACTATGTAATCAAATTTTTTTTTGTTGACATATCTCATTTTAATAAAGTATTTAAAAAGGTTCAACTTATGCACAGAGGAACTAATGGCATAAATTATTAAATGATGTCACATTCGAGGAAACCAGGTCATGACAACAAAGCAAGTTCGAGAGACTTTACAACAAATCTCTAACTAAGAAAGAAGTGACAGACACCGACATAGACACAAACAGGTGGGTAATGAACCTGAGCGATAGGCAGATCAGTGATGATGAATGATCTATACTTAGTAAAGGTTTAAACTTTGCCCTTCTCCACTACCCCCCCGGTCGAAAAAATAGGGTATAAAAAATTTAAAATTCCAACCCCGCGAAAAAAATACCGGTATGAGG
>JAODUO010005454.1:0-23352 GCA_025642075.2 Ridgeia piscesae
ACTAGACGGGAGAGTGCGGCTAGACGGGAGAAAGCGGCTAGAACGGAGAGGGCGAGTAGATGGGAGTCGGGCAACTAGACGGGACAGGGCTAATAGACGGGAGAGGGAGACTGGACGAGAGAGAGCGTCTAATCGGGAGTAGACGAAAAGACGGGACAGGGCGACTAAACGGGAGAGGGCGGCGAGACGGGGGAGGGCGACTAGACGGCAGAGGATGGCTTCACGGGAGAGGGCGGCTAGAGAGGGCAACTAGACGGGAGAGGGAGACTAGACGGGAGAGGCGGCTAGACGGGAGAGGGCGGCTAGAGGGAGAGGGCAGCTAAAATGAAGAGGGCGGCTAGAGACGGCGACTAGACGGGAGAGGGGTACCAGACGTGAGATGGCGACTAGACGGACAGGACGAATAGACGGGAGAGGGCGAATTGAAGGGAGAGGGCGACTAGACGAGAGAGCGCGACTAGACGGGAGAAAGCGACTATAAGGGAAAGTGCGACTAGGCGGGAGAGAGCGACTAGACGGGAGTGGGACGCTTGACCGGAGAGGGCGGTTAGACGAAAGCGGGAGGCTAGAGGGGAGAGGGCAACTAGATCGGAGAGGGGGTTTAGAGAGGGCTATCAGACGAGTGAGTTCGACTAAAAGGGAGAGGGCGGCTAGACGATAGAGCCCGGCTAGAGGGTGCGGCTGGGGGGGGAGAGGACGGTCAGACGGGAGAGGGCGACTAGGCGGAAAGGGCGGCTAGACGGGAGAGGGTGGCTAGAGGGGAAAAAGCGGCTAGACAGGAGAGGGCACCTAGACGGGAGAGAGCGATTAGACGGGAGAAGGCGGTACGCGGAAGAGGGCGGCTAGAGAGGGCGACTAGACGGTAGTGTGAGAATAGACGGGAGAGAGCATGAGAGGGCGGCTAGACGGGAGATGGCGGCTAGACGGGAGAAGACGGCTAGACGCGAAACGGCGGCTGGAGAGAGCGATTAGGCTGGAGAGGGCGGGTAGACGGGGGAGAGCGATTAGACGTGAGAGGAAGGCTAGATTGGAAAAGGCGACTACTCGGGGGAAGGCGAGAAGACTGGAGAGGGCGACTAAATGGGAGACGTTGGCTAGTTAGTAGAGTGCGACCAGATGGTAGAGGGTGGGAATGAGGGAGAGGGCGGATAGACGGTTGATGGTGGCCAGAGAGAGCGGCTAGAAGGGAGAGGGCGGCTAGACGGGGAGGGCTATTAGACGGGATAGGGCGACTAGAAGGCAGAGGGTGACCTAGATAGGGTGACTAGACGGATAGGGCGACTACACGGGAGAGGGCGACTAGACCGGAGAAGGCGGCTAGACGGTATTAAGGGCGACTAGACAGAGAAGGAGACTAGACTGAGAGGGCGACTAGATGGGAGAGGGCGGCTAGAAGGGAGAGGGAGGCTAATCGGGAAAAGGCGGCTAGACCGTAGAGGGCGGCCAGAGCGGGCGACAGGACGGGAGAAGGCGACAAAACGGGACAGGGCGACTAGACGGCGGAGGGCAACTAGACGGGATAGGTCGGCTAGACGGGAGAGGACGACTAGAAGGGAGAGGGCGACAGGACGGGAGAGGGCGACTAGACGGCAGAGGGAGGCTAGTCGTGATAGGACGACTAGAATGGAGAGGGCGACTAGACGGGAGAGGGCGACTAGACAGGAAAGGACGAGTAGAAGGGAGAGGGCGACTGGACGGGAGAGGGCGACTAGACGGGAGAGGGCGGCTACAAAGGATAGGGCGACTAGACGGGAGAGGACGAGTAGACGGGAGATGGCGACTAGACGGCAGAGGGATGCTAATCGTGATAGGACGACTAGAATGGAAAGGGCGACTAGACGGGAGAGGGCGACTAGACGGGAGAAGACGACTAGAAGGGAGAGAGCGACTAGACCGGAGTACGTAGCCAGGCGGAAGAGGGAGACTAGGTGGGAGAGGAAGGCTAAACGGAAGAAGGCGACGAGATGGGAGACGGGGTATAGACGGGAGAGGGCAGTTAGACGGTAAAGGGGGAATAGAAAGAGAGGGCGGCTAGACCTGAAGAGGGCGACTAGACGGGAGAGGATGACTAGAAGGGAGAGGGCGACTAGACGGCAGAGGGTGGCTTGTCGTGATAGGACGACTAGAAGGGAGAGGGCGACTAGACGGGAGAGGGCGAATAGACCGGAGAGAGCGATTAGACGTGAGATGACGGTTTGAGGGGACTTGGCGGTTAGACGGGAGAGGTCGGCTAGACGTGAAACGGCGAGTAGACAGGACTGTGCTGCAAGACGGGAAAGGGTGTTTAGAGAGTGCGACTAGACGGGTGAGGTCGGACAGATTGGAGAAGGCGACTACTCAGGAGAAGGCGAGAAGACTGGAGAGGGCGACTAAATGGGAGACGTTGGCTAGTTGGGAGAGTGGGACCAGACGGTAGAGGGCGGGAATGAGGGAGAGGGCGGATAGACGGGATAAGACAGCTATACGGTAGATGGTGGCCAGACAGAGCGGCTAGAAGGTTGAGGGCGACTAGACGGGGAGGGCTATTAGACGGGATAGGGCGACTAGAAGGCAGAGGGTGACCTAGATAGGTTGACTAGACGGGTAGGGCGACTACACGGGAGAGGGCGACTAGACCGGAGAAGGCGGCTAGACGGTAGAGGGCGGCTGGAGGGTAGAGGGCGATTAGATTGACAGGGCGACTAGACGGGAGAGTGCGGCTAGACGGGAGAAAGCGGCCAGACGGGAGAAGGCAGCTAGACGGTATTAAGGGCGACTGGACAGAGAAGGAGACTAGACTGAGAGGGCGACTAGATGGGAGAGGGCGGCTAGAAGGGAGAAGGCGGCTACAACGGAGAGGGCGACTAGATGGGAGTCGGGCAACTAGACGGGACAGGGCTAATAGACGGGAGAGGGAGACTGGACGAGAGAGAGCGTCTAATCGGGAGTAGACGAAAAGACGGGACAGGGCGACTAAACGGGAGAGGGCGGCGAGACGGGGGAGGGCGACTAGACGGCAGAGGATGGCTTCACGGGAGAGGGCGGCTAGAGAGGGCAACTAGACGGGAGAGGGAGACTAGACGGGAGAGGCGGCTAGACGGGAGAGGGCGGCTAGAGGGAGAGGGCAGCTAAAATGAAGAGGGCGGCTAGAGACGGCGACAAGACGGGAGAGGGGTACCAGACGTGAGATGGCGACTAGACGGACAGGACGAATAGACGGGAGAGGGCGAATTGAAGGGAGAGGGCGACTAGACGAGAGAGGGCGACTAGACGGGAGAAAGCGACTAGAAGGGAGAGTGCGACTAGGCGGGAGAGAGCGACTAGACGGGAGTGGGCCGCTTGACGGGAGAGGGCGGTTAGACGAAAGCGGGAGGCTAGAGGGGAGAGGGCAACTAGATCGGAGAGGGGGTTTAGAGAGGGCTATCAGACGGGAGAGTTCGACTAAAAGGGAGAGGGCGGCTAGACGATAGAGCCCGGCTAGAGGGTGCGGCTGGGGGGGGAGAGGACGGCCAGACGGGAGAGGGCGACTAGGCGGAAAGGGCGGCTAGACGGGAGAGGGTGGCTAGAGGGGAAAAAGCGGCTAGACAGGAGAGGGCACCTAGACGGGAGAGAGCGATTAGACGGGAGAAGGCGGTACGCGGAAGAGGGCGGCTAGAGAGGGCGACTAGACGGTAGTGTGAGAATAGACGGGAGAGAGCATGAGAGGGCGGCTAGACGGGAGATGGCGGCTAGACGGGAGAAGACGGCTAGACGCGAAACGGCGGCTGGAGAGAGCGACTAGGCTGGAGAGGGCGGGTAGACGGGGGAGAGCGATTAGACGTGAGAGGAAGGCTAGATTGGAAAAGGCGACCACTCGGGGGAAGGCGAGAAGACTGGAGAGGGCGACTAAATGGGAAACGTTGGCTAGTTAGTAGAGTGCGACCAGACGGTAGAGGGTGGGAATGAGGGAGAGGGCGGATAGACGGTAGATGGTGGCCAGAGAGAGCGGCTAGAAGGGAGAGGGCGACTAGACGGGAGAGGGCAACTAGACGAGATAGGGCTAATAGGCGGGAGAGTGCGACCTGACGAGAGAGTGCGACTAGACGGTTTAGAGCGGCTACACGTGAGAGGACGACTACAACGGAGAGGGCGACTAGAGGGGAGAGGGCGACTAGACGGAGAAGGCTGCATGAAAGGAAAGGGCGACTAGATGGGAGTGAGTGACAACACTGGAGAGGGCGGCAAGATGGAAGAGGGAGGCTAGACGGAAGAAGGCGGCCAAAAGGGCTACTGGACGGGAGAAGGCGAGAAGACAGGACAGGGCGACTAAACGGGAGACGGCGGCTAGATGGGATGGAGCGACTAGACGGAAGAGGGCGGCAAGGTGGGACAGGGCGGCTAGACGGGACAGGACAGCTACTCGGTAGAGGGCGGCCAGAGAGAGCGGCTAGAGGGGAGAGGGCGACTAGACGGAGAGGGCTGCAAGAAAGGAGAGGGCGACTAGATGGGAGTGAGCGACAACACGGGAGAAGGCCGCTAAAAGAGAAATGTCGTCTGGACGGGACAGGGCATCTGAACGGGAGACGGCAACTAGACTAGTCGTCTAGACGGGACAGGGCAACTAAACGGGAGACGGCAACTAGACTAGAGAGGGCGACTAACGGGAGAGGGAGACTGGACGAGAGAATGCAACTAGACGGTTTAGTGCGGCTAGACGTGAGAGGACGACTACAAGGGAGAGGGCGACTAGACGGGAAAACGCGACTAGGCGGAGAGGGCGGCTAGAATGGAAAGCGGGACTAGACGGGAGAGGGCAACTAGACCGAAGAGGGGGTTTAGAGAGGGCTATCAGACGGGAGAGTGCGACTAAAAGGGAGAGGGCGGCTAGACGATAGTGCGCGGCCAGAGATGGCGAGTGGACGGGAGAAGGCGACAAGACGGGAGAGGGTGAGTAGACGGGAGACGGCGGCTAGGTGTGATAGGGCGACCGGTCGGGAGAAAGCGACAAGACGGGACAGGGCGGCTATACGGTAGATCGCGGCCAGAGAGTGCGGCTGGAGGGGAGAGGGCGGTTCAGACGGGAGAGGGCGACTAGACTGGAGAGGGCGGCTAGACGGGAGAGGGTGGCTAGAGGGGAAAAGCGGCTAGACAGGAGAGGGCACCTAGACGGGAGAGGCTATTAGACGGGAGAAGGCGGTACGCGGAAGAGGGCGGCTAGAGAGGGCGACTAGACGGGAGAGAGCGGCTAGACGGGAGAGTGCGAATAGACGGGAGAGGGCGGCTAGACTGGAGAGGGCGGCTAGAGGGGAGAGGGCAGCTAGAAGGGAGAGGGCGACTAGAGACGGCGACTAGACGGAAGAGGGGTACGAGACGTGGGATGGCGACCAGACGGGAGACGGCTAATTGACGAGAAAGGGCGACTAGACGGCAGAGGGCGATAGACGTGAGAGGGCGGCTAGAGAGGTCAACTAGACGGGAGAGGGAGACCAGACGTTAGAGGGCGGCTAGACGGGAGAGCGCCGCTAGAAGGGAGAGTGCGACTAGACAGGAAAGGGCGGCTAGACGGGAGAGGGCGGCTAGAGGGAGAGGGCAGGTAGAAGGAAGAGGGCGGCTAGAGACGGCGACTAGACGGGAGAGGGATACCAGACGTGAGATGGCGAATTGACGGGAAAGGGCGAGAAGTCGCGAGAGAGCGACAAGACTGGAGAGGGCGAATAGTCGGGAGAGGGCGACTGGACGAGAGTTGGCGACTAGAAGGCAAAGGGGGCTAGACGTGATAGGACGACTAGAAGGGAAAAGGCGACTAGACGGGAGAAGGCGGCTAGAAGGGAGAGGGCGACTAGACGGGAGACGGCGACTAGACGGGAGAGTGTGTCTATAGGGGAGAGGTCGGCTACACGGGAGTGGGCCGCTAGACGGAAGAGTGCGACTGGACGCGAGAAGGCGGCTAGAACGGAGAGGGCGCCTAGACGGGAGACGGGCAACTAGACGGGATAGGGCTAACAGACGAGAGAGGGAGACTGGACGAGAGAGGGCGGCAAGATGGGAGAGGTAGGCTAGACGGGAGAAGGCGGTAGACGGTAGAGGGCGGCCAGAGAGGGCAACTGGACGGGAGAAGGCAACAAGACCGGAGAGGGCAACTAGAGTGGATACGGCAGCTAGATTGGAGAGAGCGACGGGAGTAGACGAGAATACGGGACAGGGCGACTAAAGGGGAGACGGCGTCGACTAGACGGTACAGGATGGCTTCACGGGAGAGGGCGGCTAGAGAGGGCAACTAGACGGGAGAGGGAGACTAAACGGGAGAGGGCGGCTAGACGGGAGAGGGCGGCTAGAGGGAGAGGGCAGCTAGAATGAAGAGGGCGGCTAGAAACGACAACTAGACGGGAGAGGGATAGCAGACGTGAGATGGCGACTAGACGGGAGAGGTCGACTGGACGACAGTGGGCGACTAGACGGAAAAGGCGAATAGACGGGAGAGAGCGAATAGAAGGGAGAGGGCGACTAGATAGGAGAGGGCGACTAGACGGGAAAAGGCGACTAGACGGGAGAGTGTGACGAGAGGGGAGAGGGCGGCTAGATGGGAGTGGGACGCTTGGCGGGAGAGGGCGGCAAGACGAAAGCGGGAGCCTAGAGAGGAGAGGGTAAGTAGACCGGAGAGGGGGTTTAGAGAAGGCTATCAGACGGGAGAGTGCGACTAAAAGGGAGAGGGCGGCTAGACGATAGAGCGCGGCCAGAGAGTGCGGCTGGGGGGAGAGGCCGGCCAGACGGGAGAGGGCGACTAGCCGGAAAGGGCGATTTGACGGGAGAAGGCGGTACGCGGAAGAGGGCGGCTAGAGAGAGCGATTAGACGATAGAGTGCGACTAAAAGTGAGAGGGCGGCTAGACGGGAGATGGCAGCTAGAGGTAGAGGGCAGGTAAAATGAAGAGGGCGGCTAGAGACGGCGACTAGACGGGAGAGGGGTACCAGATGTGAGATGGCGACTAGAGGGGAGAAGGCGGCTAGACGGTAGAGGGCGGCCAGAGAGGGCTACTGGACGGGAATAGGTGACAAGACCGGAGAGCAACTAGACGAGATACGGCAGCTAGATTGGAGAGAGCGTCTAGTCGGGAGTAGACGAGAAGACGGGAGAGGGCGGCGAGACGGGGGAGGGCGACTAGACGGCAGAGGGTTGCTTCACGGGAGAGGGCTGCTAGAGAGGGCAACTAGACGTGAAAGGGAGACTAGACGGGAGAGGGCGGCTAGACGGGAGAGGGCGGCTAGAAGGAGAAGGCAGCTATAATGAAGAGGGCGGCTAGAGACGGCGACTAGACGGGAGAGGGGTACCAGACGTGAGATGGCGACTAGACGGAGAGGACGAGTAGTCGGGAGAGAGCGACAAGACGGGAAAGGGCGAATAGACGGGAGAGGGCGACTGGACGAGACTGGTCGACTAGAAGGCAAAGGCGAATAGACGGGAGAGTGCGAATAGAAGGGAGAGGGCGACTAGACGAGAGAGGGCGACTAGACGGGAGAAAGCGACTAGAAGGGAGAATGCGACTAGACGGGAGAGAGCGACTAGACGGGAGTGGGCCGCTTGACGGGAGAGGGCGGCTAGACGAAAGCGGGAGGCTAGAGGGGAGAGGGCAACTAGACCGGAGAGGGGGTTTAGAGAGGGCTATCAGACGGGAGAGTTCGACTAAAAGGGAGAGGGCGGCTAGACGATAGAGCCCGGCTAGAGGGTGCGGTTGGGGGGGAGAGGACGGCCAGACGGGAGAGGGCGACTAGCCGGAAAGGGCGGCTAGACGGGAGAGGGTGGCTAGAGGGGAAAAAGCGGCTAGACACGAGAGGGCACCTAGACGGGAGAGGGCGATTAGACGGGAGAAGGCGGTACGCGGAAGAGGGCGGCTAGAGAGGGCGACTAGACGGTAGTGTGAGAATAGACGGGAGAGAGCGGCTACACATGAGAGGGCGGCTAGACGGGAGATGGCGGCTAGTTGGCAGAGGACAGCTAGACGGGAGATAGCGGCTACAGAGGGCAACTAGACGGGAGATGGAGCATAAACGGGAGAGAGCGGCTAGACGGGACAGGTCGACTAGACAAGGTACGGCGGCTAGACTTGAGAAGGCGACTATTCGGGAGAAGGCGACTAGACGGCGGAGGGCGACTAGACGGGAGATGGCGACTAGACGGGAGAGTGCGTGTAGACGACAGAGGGAGGCTAGTCGTGATAGAACGACTAGAAGGGAGAGGGCGACTACACGGGAGAGGGCGGCTGCAAGGGAGAGGGCGCATAGACGGGAGAGGGCGACTGGACGAGAGATTGCGACTAGATTGGAGAGGACGACTAGTCGGGAGGAGGCGACTAGATGGGAGTGTGCGACTAGTCGGGAGAGGGTGACTAGATGGGAGAGGGAGGCTTGACGGGTAAGGGCAACTAGAAGGGAGAAGGCGGCTATACGGTAGAGGGCGGTAGAGGCGGAGGTACAAGGCGACTAGATTGGAGTGTGCAGCAAGACGGGGAGAGCGCCTAGAATGAAGAGGGCGACTGGACGGGAGAGGGCTGGTATAGGGTAGAGGGCGGAGAGGTCGACTAGACGATAGATTGCGTCTAGACTGGAGAAGGCGGCTAGACGGGAGAGGGTGTTGAGAGAGAGCGACTAGACGGGAGAGGACGGCTAAAAGGGAGAGACCGACTAGACGGGAGAGGGCGACTGGACGAGACTGCTCGACTAGACGGCAAAGGCGAATAGACGGGAGAGGGCAAAGAGAAGGGAGAGGGCGACTAGACGGGAGAAAGCGACTAGAAGGGAGGGTGCGACTAGACGGGAGAGAGCGACTAGACGGGAGTGGTCCGTTTGACGGGAGAGGGCGGCTAGTCGAAAGCGGGAGGCTAGAGCGGAGAGGGCAACTGGACCGGAGAGGGGTTTTAGAGAGGGCTATCAGACGGGAGAGTTCGATTAAAGGGAGAGGGCAGCTAGAGGATAGAGCGCGGCTAGAGGGTGCGGCTGGGGGGGAGAGGGCGGCCAGACGGGAGAGGGCGACTAACCGGAAAGGGCGGCTAGATGGGAGAGGTTGGCTAGTGGGGAACAAGCGGCTAGACAGGAGAGGGCACCTAGACGGGAGAGGGCGATTAGACGGGAGAAGGCGGTACGCGGAAGAGGGCGGCTAGAGAGGGCGACTAGACGGTAGTGTGAGAATAGACGGGAGAGGGCGGCTACACACGAGAGAACGGCTAGACAGGAGATGGCAGCTAGACGGGAGAGGACGGCTAGACGCGAAACGGGGGCTGGAGAGACCGACTAGACTGGAGAGGGCGGCTAGACGGGGGAGTGCGGCTAGTTGGCAGAGGACAGCTAAACGGGAGAGAGTTGCTACAGAGGGCAACTAGACGGGAGAGGGAGCATAGACGGGAGAGAGCGGCTAGACGGGACAGCGCGGCTAGACGGGAGAGTGCGACTAGACGGGAGAGGGCGGCTTGACGGGAGACGGCGGCATGAGGGGTGAGGGCAGCTAGAAGGGAGAGGGTCCCAAACGTGGGATGGCGACTAGACGGGAGAGGGCGAGTGGACGGAAGAGGGCGATTAGACGGGAGAGGGCGACTAGAAGGAAGAGGGCGAATAGACGGGAGAGGGCGACAAGACGGGAGAGGGCGGCAAGACGGGAGAGGGCGACTAGACGGGAGAGGGCGTTTAGACAGGTCGACAAGACGGGGGAATGCGACTAGACGGCATAGGGCGGCTAGACGTGAGATGACGAGTAGAAGGGAGAGGCCGACTAGATGGGAGAGGGCGACTAGACTGGAGAGGGCGGCTACTCGTGATAGGACGACTAGAAGGCAGGGAGGGTAGACGGGAGAGGGCGACCAGACGGGAGAGGGCGTTTAGACAGGGCGACAAGAGGGGAGAATGCGACTAGACGGCATAGGGCGGCTAGACGTGAGAGAACGACTAGAGGGGCAATGTGGCTAGACGGGAGAGGGCAGGTAGTTGGGACAGAGCGTTTAGAGAGGGCGAAAAAGGGAGAGTGCGACTAGACGGAAGAAGGCGGCAAGAAGGGAGAGGGAGGCTAGTCGGGAAAAGGCGGAAAGAAGGGAGAGTGCGACTAGTCGGGAAAAGGCGGAAAGAAGGGAGAGGGAGGCTAGTCGGGAAAAGGCGGTTAGACCGTAGAGGGCGGCCAGAGCGGGCGACAGGACGGGAGAAGGCGACTAGACGGCAGAGGGAGGCTAGTCGTGATAGGACGACTAGAACGGAGAGGGCAACTAGACGGGAGAGGGCGACTAGACAGGAGAGGACGACTAGAAGGGAGAGGGCGACAGGACGGGAGAGGGCGACTAGACGGCAGAGGGAGGCTAGTCGTGATAGGACGACTAGAATGGAGAGGGCAACTAGACGGGAGAGGGCGACTAGACAGGAGAGGACGACTAGAAGGGAGAGGGCGACTGGACGGGAGAGGGCGACTAGACGGGAGAGGGCGGCTACAAGGGATAGGGCGACTAGACGGGAAAGGACGAGTAGACGGGAGATGGCGACTAGACGGCAGAGGGATGCTAATCGTGATAGGAAGACTAGAATGGAAAGGGCGACTAGACGGGAGAGGGCGACTAGACGGGAGAAGACGACTAGAAGGGAGAGAGCGACTAAACCGGAGTAGGTAGCCAGACGGAAGAGGGAGACTAGGTGGGAAAGGACGGCTAAACGGAAGAAGGCGACGAGATGGGAGACGGGGTATAGACGGGAGAGGGCAGCTAGACGGTAAAGGGGGAATAGAAAGAGAGGGCGGCTAGACGTGAAGAGGGCGACTAGACGGGAGAGGATGACTAGAAGGGAGAGGGCGACTAGACGGCAGAGGGTGGCTTGTCGTGATAGGACGACTAGAAGGGAGAGGGCGACTAGACGGGAGAGGGCGAATAGACGGGAGAGAGCGATTAGACGTGAGAGGACGGTTTGAGGGGACTTGGCGGTTAGACGGGAGAGGTCGGCTAGACGGGAAAAGGCGAGTAGAGAGGACTGTGCTGCAAGACGGGAAAGGGTGTTTAGAGAGTGCGACTAGACGGGAGAGGTCGGATAGATTGGAGAAGGCGACTACTCGGGAGAAGGCGAGAAGACTGGAGAGGGCGACTAAATGGGAGACGTTGGCTAGTTGGGAGAGTGGGACCAGACGGTAGAGGGCGGGAATGAGGGAGAGGGCGGATAGACGATATAAGACAGCTGTACGGTAGATGGTGGCCAGACAGAGCGGC
Organism: Ridgeia piscesae; assembly: GCA_025642075.2. Taxonomy (NCBI): domain Eukaryota; kingdom Metazoa; phylum Annelida; class Polychaeta; order Sabellida; family Siboglinidae; genus Ridgeia; species Ridgeia piscesae. Next base: position 11,182 of record JAODUO010005454.1, read on the forward strand.
TAGAAGGGAGAGGGCGACTAGACGGGGAGGGCAATTAGACGGGATAGGGCGACTAGAAGGCAGAGGGTGACCTAGATAGGTTGACTAGACGGGTAGGGCGACTACACGGGAGAGGGCGACTAGACCGGAGAAGGCGGCTAGACGGTAGAGGGCGGCTGGAGGGTAGAGGGCGACTAGATTGACAGGGCGACTAGACGGGAGAGTGCGGCTAGACGGGAGAAAGCGGCCAGACGGGAGAAGGCAGCTAGACGGTATTAAGGGCGACTAGACAGAGAAGGAGACTAGACTGAGAGGGCGACTAGATGGGAGAGGGCGGCTAGAAGGGAGAGGGAGGCTAGTCGGGAAAAGCGGCTAGACCGTAGAGCGCGGCCAGAGCGGGCGACAGGACGGGAGAAGGCGACAAAACGGGACAGGGCGACTAGACGGCGGAGGGCAACTAGACGGGATAGGTCGGCTAGACGGGAGAGGACGACTAGAAGGGAGAGGGCGACAGGACGGGAGAGGGCGACTAGACGGCAGAGGGAGGCTAGTCGTGATAGGACGACTAGAATGGAGAGGGCGACTAGACGGGAGAGGGCGACTAGACAGGAGAGGACGACTAGAAGGGAGAGGGCGACTGGACGGGAGAGGGCGACAAGACGGGAGAGGGCGGCTACAAGGGATAGGGCGACTAGACGGGAGAGGACGAGTAGACGGGAGATGGCGACTAGACGGCAGTGGGATGCTAATCGTGATAGGACGACTAGAATGGCAAGGGCGACTAGACGGGAGAGGGCGACTAGACGGGAGAAGACTACTGGAAGGGAGAGAGCGACTAGACCGGAGTAGGTAGCCAGGCGGAAGAGGGAGACTAGGTGGGAGAGGAAGGCTAAACGGAAGAAGGCGACGAGATGGGAGACGGGGTATAGACGGGAGAGGGCAGTTAGACGGTAAAGGGGGAATAGAAAGAGAGGGCGGCTAGACCTGAAGAGGGCGACTAGACGGGAGAGGATGACTAGAAGGGAGAGGGCGACTAGACGGCAGAGGGTGGCTTGTCGTGATAGGACGACTAGAAGGGAGAGGGCGACTAGACGGGAGAGGGCGAATAGACGGGAGAGAGCGATTAGACGTGAGAGGACGGTTTGAGGGGACTTGGCGGTTAGACGGGAGAGGTCGGCTAGACGGGAAACGGCGAGTAGACAGGACTGTGCTGCAAGACGGGAAAGGGTGTTTAGAGAGTGCGACTAGACGGGAGAGGTCGGACAGATTGGAGAAGGCGACTACTCGGGAGAAGGCGAGAAGACTGGAGAGGGCGACTAAATGGGAGACGTTGGCTAGTTGGGAGAGTGGGACCAGACGGTAGAGGGCGGGAATGAGGGAGAGGGCGGAGAGACGGGATAAGACAGCTATACGGTAGATGGTGGCCAGACAGAGCGGCTAGAAGGTTGAGGGCGACTAGACGGGGAGGGCTATTAGACGGGATAGGGCGACTAGAAGGCAGAGGGTGACCTAGTTAGGTTGACTAGACGGGTAGGGCGACTACACGGGAGAGGGCGACTAGACCGGAGAAGGCGGCTAGACGGTAGAGGGCGGCTGGAGGGTAGAGGGCGACTAGATTGACAGGGCGACTAGACGGGAGAGTGCGGCTAGACGGGAGAAAGCGGCCAGACGGGAGAAGGCAGCTAGACGGTATTAAGGGCGACTGGACAGAGAAGGAGACTAGACTGAGAGGGCGACTAGATGGGAGAGGGCGGCTAGAAGGGAGAAGGCGGCTAGAACGGAGAGTGCGACTAGATGGGAGTCGGGCAACTAGACGGGACAGGGCTAATAGACGGGAGAGGGAGACTGGACGAGAGAGGGCGGCAAGATGGGAGAGGTAGGCTAGAGGGGAGAAGGCGGCTAGACGGTAGAGGGCGGCCAGAGAGGGCTACTGGAAGGGAATAGGTGACAAGACCGGAGAGCAACTAGACGGGATACGGCAGGTAGATTGGAGAGAGCGTCTAATCGGGAGTAGACGAAAAGACGGGACAGGGCGACTAAACGGGAGAGGGCGGCGAGACGGGGGAGGGCGACTAGACGGCAGAGGATGGCTTCACGGGAGAGGGCGGCTAGAGAGGGCAACTAGACGGGAGAGGGAGACTAGACGGGAGAGGCGGCTAGACGGGAGAGGGCGGCTAGAGGGAGAGGGCAGCTAAAATAAAGAGGGCGGCTAGAGACGGCGACTAGACGGGAGAGGGGTACCAGACGTGAGATGGCGACTAGACGGACAGGACGAATAGACGGGAGAGGGCGAATTGAAGGGAGAGGGCGACTAGACGAGAGAGGGCGACTAGACGGGAGAAAGCGACTAGAAGGGAGAGTGCGACTAGGCGGGAGAGAGCGACTAGACGGGAGTGGGCCGCTTGACGGGAGAGGGCGGTTAGACGAAAGCGGGAGGCTAGAGGGGAGAGGGCAACTAGATCGGAGAGGGGGTTTAGAGAGGGCTATCAGACGGGAGAGTTCGACTAAAAGGGAGAGGGCGGCTAGACGATAGAGCCCGGCTAGAGGGTGCGGCTGGGGGGGGAGAGGACGGCCAGACGGGAGAGGGCGACTAGGCGGAAAGGGCGGCTAGACGGGAGAGGGTGGCTAGAGGGGAAAAAGCGGCTAGACAGGAGAGGGCACCTAGACGGGAGAGGGCGATTAGACGGGAGAAGGCGGTACACGGAAGATGGCGGCTAGAGAGGTCGACTAGACGGTAGTGTGAGAATAGACGGGAGAGAGCATGAGAGGGCGGCTAGACGGGAGATGGCGGCTAGACGGGAGAAGACGGCTAGACGCGAAACGGCGGCTGGAGAGAGCGACTAGAATGGAGAGGGCGGGTAGACGGGGGCGAGCGATTAGACGTGAGAGGAAGGCTAGATTGGAAAAGGCGACTACTCGGGGGAAGCCGTGAAGACTGGAGAGGGCGACTAAATGGGAGACGTTGGCTAGTTAGTAGAGTGCGACCAGACGGTAGAGGGTGGGAATGAGGGAGAGGGCGGATAGACGGTAGATGGTGGCCAGAGAGAGCGGCTAGAAGGGAGAGGGCGGTTAGACGGGGAGGGCTATTAGACGGGATAGGTCGACTAGAAGGCAGAGGGTGACCTAGATAGGGTGACTAGACGGATAGGGCGACTACACGGGAGAGGGCGACTAGACGGGAGAAGGCGGCTAGACGGTATTAAGGGCGACTAGACAGAGAAGGAGACTAGACTGAGAGGGCGACTAGATGGGAGAGGGCGGCTAGAAGGGAGAGGGAGGCTAATCGGGAAAAGGCGGCTAGACCGTAGAGGGCGGCCAGAGCGGGCGACAGGACGGGAGAAGGCGACAAAACGGGACAGGGCGACTAGACGGCGGAGGGCAACTAGACGGGATAGGTCGGCTAGACGGGAGAGGACGACTAGAAGGGAAAGGGCGACAGGACGGGAGAGGGCGACTAGACGGCAGAGGGAGGCTAGTCGTGATAAGACGACTAGAATAGAGAGGGCGACTAGACGGGAGAGGGCGACTAGACAGGAGAGAACGACTAGAAGGGAGAGGGCGACTGGACGGGAGAGGGCGACTAGACGGGAGAGGGCGGCTACAAGGGATAGGGCGACTAGACGGGAGAGGACGAGTAGACGGGAGATGGCGACTAGACGGCAGAGGGATGCTAATCGTGATAGGACGACTAGAATGGAAAGGGCGACTAGACGGGAGAGGGCGACTAGACGGGAGAAGACGACTAGAAGGGAGAGAGCGACTAGACCGGAGTACGTAGCCAGGCGGAAGAGGGAGACTAGGTGGGAGAGGAAGGCTAAACGGAAGAAGGCGACGAGATGGGAGACGGGGTATAGACGGGAGAGGGCAGTTAGACGGTAAAGGGGGAATAGAAAGAGAGGGCGGCTAGACCTGAAGAGGGCGACTAGACGGGAGAGGATGACTAGAAGGGAGAGGGCGACTAGACGGCAGAGGGTGGCTTGTCGTGATAGGACGACTAGAAGGGAGAGGGCGACTAGACGGGAGAGGGCGAATAGACGGGAGAGAGCGATTAGACGTGAGATGACGGTTTGAGGGGACTTGGCGGTTAGACGGGAGAGGTCGGCTAGACGTGAAACTGCGAGTAGACAGGACTGTGCTGCAAGACGGGAAAGGGTGTTTAGAGAGTGCGACTAGACGGGTGAGGTCGGACAGATTGGAGAAGGCGACTACTCGGGAGAAGGCGAGAAGACTGGAGAGGGCGACTAAATGGGAGACGTTGGCTAGTTGGGAGAGTGGGACCAGACGGTAGAGGGCGGGAATGAGGGAGAGGGCGGATAGACGGGATAAGACAGCTATACGGTAGATGGTGGCCAGACAGAGCGGCTAGAAGGTTGAGGGCGACTAGACGGGGAGGGCTATTAGACGGGATAGGGCGACTAGAAGGCAGATGGTGACCTAGATAGGTTGACTAGACGGGTAGGGCGACTACACGGGAGAGGGCGACTAGACCGGAGAAGGCGGCTAGACGGTAGAGGGCGGCTGGAGGGTAGAGGGCGTCTAGATTGACAGGGCGACTAGACGGGAGAGTGCGGCTAGACGGGAGAAAGCGGCTAGAACGGAGAGGGCGAGTAGATGGGAGTCGGGCAACTAGACGGGACAGGGCTAATAGACGGGAGAGGGAGACTGGACGAGAGAGAGCGTCTAATCGGGAGTAGACGAAAAGACGGGACAGGGCGACTAAACGGGAGAGGGCGGCGAGACGGGGGAGGGCGACTAGACGGCAGAGGATGGCTTCACGGGAGAGGGCGGCTAGAGAGGGCAACTAGACGGGAGAGGGAGACTAGACGGGAGAGGCGGCTAGACGGGAGAGGGCGGCTAGAGGGAGAGGGCAGCTAAAATGAAGAGGGCGGCTAGAGACGGCGACTAGACGGGAGAGGGGTACCAGACGTGAGATGGCGACTAGACGGACAGGACGAATAGACGGGAGAGGGCGAATTGAAGGGAGAGGGCGACTAGACGAGAGAGCGCGACTAGACGGGAGAAAGCGACTATAAGGGAAAGTGCGACTAGGCGGGAGAGAGCGACTAGACGGGAGTGGGACGCTTGACCGGAGAGGGCGGTTAGACGAAAGCGGGAGGCTAGAGGGGAGAGGGCAACTAGATCGGAGAGGGGGTTTAGAGAGGGCTATCAGACGAGTGAGTTCGACTAAAAGGGAGAGGGCAGCTAGACGATAGAGCCCGGCTAGAGGGTGCGGCTGGGGGGGGGAGTGCGACAAGACAGGAGAGTGCGGCAAGATGAGAGAGGGAGGGTAGATGGGAGCAGGCGGGTGACGGTGGAGGGCGGCCAGAGAGAGCTACTGGACGGGAGAAGGCGACAAGACGGGACAGGGCGACTAAGCGGGAGACGCCGGCTAGATGGGAGAAGACAGCTAGACGGGAGAGAGCGGCTACAGAGGGCAACTAGACGGGAGAGGGAGCCTAGACCGGAGAGAGCGGCTAAACGGCAGAGTGCGACTAGACGGGAGAGGGCGGCTAGACTGGAGAAGGCGGCAAGAATGGAGAGGGAGGCTAGTCGGGAGAAGGCGGGTAGACCGTAGAGGGAGGCCACAGAGGGCGACTGGACGGGAGAAGGCGACAAAACGAGAAAGGGTGACTAGATAGGATACTGCGGCTTCATTGGAGAAGGCAACTATCCAGGAGAAGGCGACTAGACGGCGGAGGACGACTAGACGGGATATGGAGACTAGATGGGAGAGTGCGACTAGACGGCAGAGGGCGACTAGACGGGAGAGGGCGAATAGATTTGAGAGTGCGACTGGACGGGAGAGGGCGACTAGACGGGAGAGCGCGGCTAGAAGGGAGAGGGCGACTAGACGGGAGAGGACGACTTAACGGGAGAGGGCGACTAGAATGGAGAGTTCGACAAGACGGGAGAGGGCGGCAAGACGGGAAAGGCGACTAGACGGTAGAGGGCGTTTAGACAGGGCGACAAGACGGGAGAATGCGACAAGACGGCATAGTGCGGCTAGTGGGGGCAGGGCGGCTAGATGGGAGAGTGCGACTAGACGGCAGAGGGAGGCTAGTCGTGACAGGACGACTAGAAGGGAGTGTGCGATTAGACGGGAGAGGGCGACTAGACGGCAAAGGGAGGCTAGTCGTGATAGGACGACTAGACGGGAGAGGGCGACTAGACGGAAGAGGGCGACTAGAGGGGAGAGGCCGACTAGACGGCATAGGGTGGCTGCAAGGGATAGGGCGACTATAGGGGAGAGGGCGACTAGACGGGAGAGGGCGACTAGACGTGAGAGGGCGACTAGACGGGAGAGGGCGATTAGAAGGGAGAGGGCGCATAGACGGGAGAGGGGATAATGGACGAGAGATGGCGACTAGACGGCAGAGGGGGTAGACGTGAGAGGAGACTAAACGGGAGAGGACGACCAGTCGGGAGAGGGCGGTAAGACGAGAGAGGGCGACTAGATGGGAGAATGAGGCTAGACGGTATAGGGCGGCTAGGGGTGACAGGACGACTAGAAGGGAGAGGGCGACTAGATGGGAGAGGGCGACTAGACGTGAGAGAGAGCCTAGAATGAGACGACGACGAGATGGTAGAGGGCGATCAAACGGGATAGGACGGCTAGTGGGGGCAGGGCGGCTAGACGGGAGAAGGCGGTTAGACGGGACAGGGCGCTTGGAGAAGGCGAAAAAGGGAGAGTGCGACTAGACTGGAGAAGCGGCAAGAATGGAGAGGGAGGCTAGTCGGGAGAAGGCGGGTACACCGTAGAGGGCGGCCAGAGAGGGCGACTGGACGGGAGAAGGCGACAAAACGAGACAGGGCGACTAGATAGGATACGGCGGCTACATTGGGGAAGGCGACTATCCGGGAGAAGGCGACTAGACGGCGGAGGACGACTAGACGGGATATGGAGACTAGATGGGAGAGTGCGACTAGACGGCAGAGGGCGACTAGACGGGAGAGGGCGAATAGATTTGAGAGTGCGACTGGACGGGAGAGGGCGACTAGACGGGAGAGCGCGGCTAGAATGGAGAGGGCGACTAGACGGGAGAGGACGACTTAACGGGAGAGGGCGACTAGAATGGAGAGGTCGACAAGACGGGAGAGGGCGGCAAGACGGGAAAGGCGAATAGACGGTAGAGGGCGTTTAGACAGGGCGACAAGACGGGAGAATGTGACAAGACGGCATAGTGCGGCTAGTGGGGTCAGGGCGGCTAGATGGGAGAAGGCGGTTGGACGGGACAGGGCGTTTAGAGAAGACCGCAGAGGGCGGCCAGAGAGGGCGACTGGACGGAAGAAGGCGACAAAACGAGACAGGGCGAGTAGACGGCAGAGGACGACTAGACGGGAGACTGGACAGGGCGTTTAGAGAAGGCGAAAAAGGGAGAGGGCGACTAGACGGGAGACGGCGAATAGAATGGAGAGGGCGACTAGACGGGACAGGGCGAATAGACGAGAGAGGGCGACTTGACAAGAGAGTGCGACTAGAGGGACAGGGCGGCTAGTCGGGACAGGGCGTTTAGAGATGTAAAATAAAAGGGAGAGTGCGACTAGTCGGGAGAAGGCGGAAAGAAGAGAGAGGGAGGCTAGTCGGGAAAAGACGGCCAGACCGTAGAGGGCGGCTAGAGAGGGCGACTGGACGGGAGAAGGCGACAAGGCAGGATACGGCGGCTAGATTGGAGAAGGCGACTAGTCGAGAGAGGGCGACTAGATGGCGAAGGGCGACTAGAGGGATATGGCGACTAGATGGGAGAGTGCGACTAGACGGCAGAGGGAGGCTAGTCGTGACAGGACGACTAGAAGGGAGTGGGCGATTAGACGGGAGAGGGCGACTAGAGGGGAAAGGGAGGCTAGTCGTGATAGGACGACTAGAAGGGAGAGGGCGACTAGAAGGAAGAGGGCGACTAGACGGGAGAGGCCGACTAGACGGCAGAGGGCGGCTGCAAGGGATAGGGCGACTATAGGGGAGAGGGCGACTAGACGGGAGAGGGCGACTAGACGGGAGAGGGCGATTAGAAGGGAGAGGGCGCATAGACGGGAGAGGGCGAATGGACGAGAGATGGCGACTAGACGGCAGAGGGGGTAGACGTGAGAGGAGACTAAAGGGGAGAGGACGACCAGACGGGAGAGGGCGGTAAGACGAGAGAGGGCGACTAGATGGGAGAGGGCGTTTAGACAGGGCGACAAGACGGGAGAATGAGACTAGACGGCATAGGGCGGCTAGACGTGAGAGGACGACTAGAAGGGAGAGGGCGACTAGATGGGAGAGGGCGACTAGACGTGAGAGAGCGGCTAGAATGAGACGACGACGAGATGGGAGAGGGCGATCAGACGGGAAAGGACGGCTGCAAGGGATAGGGCGACTATAGGGGAGAGGGCGACTAAACGGGAGAGGGCGACTAGACGTGAGAAGGCGACTAGACGGGAGAGGGCGATTAGAAGGGAGAGGGCGCATAGACGGGAGAGGGCGAATGGACGAGAGATGACGACTAGACAGCAGAGGGGGTAGACGTAAGAGGAGACTAAACGGGAGAGGACGACCAGACGGGAGAGGGCGGTAAGACGAGAGAGAGAGCGACTAGATGGGAGAGGGCGTTTAGACAGGGCGACAAGACGGGAGAATGAGACTAGAGATGGAGACTGGATGGGAGAGTGCGACTAGACGGCAGAGGGTGACTAGACGGCAAAGGGCGAATAGATTTGAGAGTGCGACTGGACGAGATAGGGCGACTAGACGGCAGAGGGGGTAGACGTGAAAGGACGACTAGAAGGCAGAGGGCAACTAGACGGGAGAGGGTGGCTAGACCGCATAGGGCGGCTAGATGTGAGAGGACGACTAGAAGAGAGAGGGCGACTAGATGGGAAAGGGCGTCTAGACGGGAGAGGGCGGCTACAAGGGAGAGGGCGACTAGACGGGAGAGGGCGACTAGACGGGAGAGGGAATTTAGACTGGGCGACAAGACGGGAGAGTGCGACTAGATGACATAGGGCGTACAGACGTGAGAGGACGACTAGAAGGGAGAGGGCGACTAGACTGATGAGGGCGACTAGTCGGGAGGGGGCGGCTAGAATGAGAGAACGACGAGACGGGAGAGGGCGAGTAGACGGTGTAGCACGGCTAGTGGGGGCAGGGCGGCTAAACGGGAGAGGACGGTTATACGGGACAGGGCGATTAGAGAAGTCGAAAAAGGGAGAGTGTGACTAGACGGGTGTAGGCGGCAAGAAGGGATAGGTGGCCAGCCGGGAGAAGGCGGCGAGACCGTAGAGGGCGGCCAGATAGGGCGAGTGGACGGGAGAAGGCGACAAAACGGGACAGGGCGACTAGACAGAATACGGCGGCTAGACTTGAGAAGGAGTCTATTCGGGAGAAGGCGACTAGACGGCGGAGGGCGACTGGACGGGAGATGGCGACTGGACGGGAAAAGGCGACAAAACGGGACAGGGCGACTAGACAGGATCCGACAATTCGGGAAAAGGCAACTAGACGGCGGAGGGCGACTAGACGGGAGATGGCGACTAGATTGGAGAGTGCGACTAGACGACAGAGGGAGGCTAGTCGTGATAGGACGACTAGAAGGGAGAGGGCGACTAGAAGGAAGAGGGCGACTAGACGGGAGAGGCCGACTAGACGGCAGAGGGCGGCTGCAAGGGATAGGGCGACTATAGGGGAGAGGGCGACTAGACGGGAGAGGGCGACTAGACGGGAGAGGGCGATTAGAAGGGAGAGGGCGCATAGACGGGAGAGGGCGAATGGACGAGAGATGGCGACTAGACGGCAGAGGGGGTAGACGTGAGAGGAGACTAAAGGGGAGAGGACGACCAGACGGGAGAGGGCGGTAAGACGAGAGAGGGCGACTAGATGGGAGAGGGCGTTTAGACAGGGCGACAAGACGGGAGAATGAGACTAGAGATGGAGACTGGATGGGAGAGTGCGACTAGACGGCAGAGGGTGACTAGACGGCAGAGGGCGAATAGATTTGAGAGTGCGACTGGACGAGATAGGGCGACTAGACGGCAGAGGGGGTAGACGTGAAAGGACGACTAGAAGGCAGAGGGCAACTAGACGGGAGAGGGTGGCTAGACCGCATAGGGCGGCTAGATGTGAGAGGACGACTAGAAGAGAGAGGGCGACTAGATGGGAAAGGGCGTCTAGACGGGAGAGGGCGGCTACAAGGGAGAGGGCGACTAGACGGGAGAGGGCGACTAGACGGGAGAGGGAATTTAGACTGGGCGACAAGACGGGGGAGTGCGACTAGATGAAAGGGCGTACAGACGTGAGAGGACGACTAGAAGGGAGAGGGCGACTAGACTGATGAGGGCGACTAGTCGGGAGGGGGCGGCTAGAATGAGAGAACGACGAGACGGGAGAGGGCGAGTAGACGGTGTAGCACGGCTAGTGGGGGCAGGGCGGCTAAACGGGAGAGGACGGTTATACGGGACAGGGCGATTAGAGAAGTCGAAAAAGGGAGAGTGTGACTAGACGGGTGTAGGCGGCAAGAAGGGATAGGTGGCCAGCCGGGAGAAGGCGGCGAGACCGTAGAGGGCGGCCAGATAGGGCGAGTGGACGGGAGAAGGCGACAAAACGGGACAGGGCGACTAGACAGAATACGGCGGCTAGACTTGAGAAGGAGTCTATTCGGGAGAAGGCGACTAGACGGCGGAGGGCGACTGGACGGGAGATGGCGACTGGACGGGAAAAGGCGACAAAACGGGACAGGGCGACTAGACAGGATCCGACAATTCGGGAAAAGGCAACTAGACGGCGGAGGGCGACTAGACGGGAGATGGCGACTAGATTGGAGAGTGCGACTAGACGACAGAGGGAGGCTAGTCGTGATAGGACGACTAGAAGGGAGAGGGCGACTAGACAGGAGAGGGCGGCTAGAAAGAGAGGACGACGACCCGGGAGAGGGCGAGTAGACGGGGTAGCACGGCTAGTGGGGGCAGGGCGGCTAGACGGGAGAGAGCGGTTATACGGGAAGGGTTTTCAGAGAAGGCGAAAAAAGGGAGAGTGCGACTAGACGGGAGAAGGCGGCAAGAAGGGATAGGGAGGCCAGTCAGGAGAAGGCGGCGAGACCGTAGAGGGCGGAGAGAGGGCAACTGGACGGTAAAAGGCGACAAAACGGGGCAGGGCGACTAGACAGGATACGGCGGCTGGACTTGACAAGGCGACTATTCGGGAAAAGGCGACTAGACGGCGGAGGGCGACTAGACGGGAGATGGCGACTAGATTGGAGAGTGCGACTAGATTGGAGAGGACGACTAGTCGGGAGGAGGCGACTAGATTGAAGTGTGCGACTAGTCAAGAGAGGATGACTAGATGGGAGAGGGAGGCTTGACGGGTAAGGGCAACTAGAAGGGAGAAGGCGGCTAGACGGTAGAGGGCGGTAGAGGATACAGGGCGACTAGATGGGAGTGTGCGGCTAGACGGAGAAGGCGGCTAGAATGGAGAGGGCTACTGGATGGGAGAGGGCGGCTATAGGGTGGAGGGCGGAGAGGTCGACTAGACGATAGAGTGCGTCTGGACGGGAGAAGGCGGCTAGACGGGAGAGGGTGTAGAGAGAGAGCGACTAGACGGGAGAGGACGGCTAAAAGGGAGAGACCGACTAGACGGGAGTATGTAGCTAGAGAGGAGAGGGCTACTAGACGGGAGAGTGCGTAGAGAGAGGGCGACTAGATGGGAGAGGACGGCTAGACGGAAGAAGGCGACGAGACGGGAGAGGGCGGATTGACGGGATAGGGCTGTTAGACGGTAGAGGGCAACTAGAAAGAGAGGGCAACTAGACGAGAGAGGGGGCCTCGACGGGAAGGGGCGCCTAGATGGGAGAGGGCGGCTAGATGTGAGAGAGGAAAGATATACAGGAAGATATAAAGATAAAGATATAGAGATAAAGGAAGATATAAGGACATGAGGGAATATTTAGAAGAAAAGATAGACTGAAGTAACACACTGAAGAATAAGACAGCAACAGAATGCTGGAATATTTTAACGAGTGAAATTGACTGCGTCGTTGAAAAAATGTGTCCCCTTTAAAAAACAGGGGCGGGAAAAAAAGAAAATTTATAAGGAAATTAGAAAAAACAAGTACAAGCAGATGATGTGGAAGACATATAGACATACCGGAAGTGAAGAAGACTTTCATTTTTTTAAAAAAGCACTAATCAAGCTACAATGAAATTAGAAATCCAAAGAGAAGCTAC
>JAODUO010005462.1:0-12308 GCA_025642075.2 Ridgeia piscesae
TTTGTTGTACATAGTTCATACGGTGTATTAAGCGCATATAAGTATGTCATCAAAGCAAAGATGACTGAGATATTCACCGTCTATCCTCTGGTTCTTCCAAGTCACTCGTAGGAATATGCTTTCAACTGTTGCCGTAAACAGTGTGGGCAATATGGTATCTCCTTGTCGTACTCCTCTCCTGATGTTATCTTATTGCTTTCTTTGTGTAGGTGGACTGTCATTGAGCTATTTATGTAGATATCCTTTAGGAGTTCGATGAACACATCTTCTGTCCCCTGTTCTTGAAGCGAGATCAGTACTGCTTGAATTTGCACTGAGTCAAAAGCATTTGTCATAGTCGACGAATGCAATACAGAGTGGGATATTATATTCTCGGCACCTCTCCTTCAGTTGGTTTATTGCATGGATGTGGTCTGTCATTGAGTATCTGCTTCTGAATCCAACTTGCTCTCATGGCTGGTTTTCGTCAAGTGTCTTCTCTAGCCTTTTCGTTAGTATTTTTGTGAGTACTTTATAGATGTTTGATAGTAGACATATCGGTATGTAATTCTCGAACATTATCACCATCTTAGCCTTCTTCCACACTGTAGGTATTTGTCTTTCTGATAGAGATTTAGTGTACAGCTCAGCGTCTTCAAGGTGGTAACTTCTCCTGCTTTCAATGTCTCTTTCTATAGATGGTTGTCGCCTGTTGCTGTTCCTTTCTTCATGTCTCGTAGCACTGCTACTCTCTCTGGTACCTCTTTCAGGTCAGTGTCGATTATGGTTCACAGTCGTATTTAACTCCTATGTAGTATTCCCCTGTTTGATTATGATCTTATCTTGACCATGGATTTCTCTATCCTGTTTGTCTAGGAGTGTGATCAGTCTGTCTTGGCCTAGTTTCTGCAGTCTGCTGACTTTCCTCAGACTCTATGATGCCATGATCGTTTTTCGTATGATATCTTGGTTGTATTTCTTGATGTCTTTTTTGTGATTTTTTGTGGCAAAAATATCCTCATTACATTTTGAAGGTATTTTGTGTGGAAGGTAGACAGGTGTTTGAGGTCGAGTTCAGTCATACTCCAGCATCCGGAGCCATAGTTAGGAGAGTTGAGAGGATACAACTTTGGTATAGCTTAGTTTCACTCTTCTAGAATGTATTGCTGATCTCCAGACAGGTCTCAGTCTAAAGAAAGCACCTCTGGGTGTTTATGGACAATTTTACGATAACGTAATTACAATTCAGAACATTTTTTTGAGCTTATGTTGTTTACATGTTTTCATTCAGATTGTATCTAGAATGGAGACTTAAACACAGCTTGAAATACTCACCATTCCCTATAAGAAACAGTGGTAGCTTTTAAGAAATGTAATAAATTGATGAAACTATGGCCGTTTAAATTTTGGTAACACAATTACACATACATTTTAAATATCAGTAACATCAATTGTTAACATATGTCAAGTCAAATGTTATGAAATCTGCAACCTGCTAGTGCTGACTGACAGCTAGCGTTAATAAAAATCATATAACATGACCTTGTAATGGATAGAATTGTATTCATGATATATGCACCATTCTTTTGCAGGTTTTGGTCGGTAACAGATTTACATGATGTGTCAAAATCAAACCACATTGCTCCTCTAACAAAGTGTTAGGGGTGAGGTTGGCCATTGTTACCGGACATCTTTTTCTTTGTCTTTTCTTTCCCCACTTTTCTCTCTCTACATTCTCTATCAACAGTCTCCACCTCCTCTCATTTCCTGCTGTTCTCCATTCTTATTCTAGTCTTTCCAGATCTCTCATAACGCGCAGTCAGTCATCCCATCAAATTTTCTTTCTTCCTCGCTTCCTTTTTCCTTCCCCTTTCTGGGTTTCTGATTCCTGTCAGTTTTTCATCTCCCATTCTTTCCACATGACCAGCCCATTTCAACCTTCTCCTCACCAGTTAGCTCCAATGGCAATTGTTGACATATTTTGGGCAATATAGAAAAACAGTGAGGTGGCCCACCTCGCTTGTCATGTAGGAGGGAAAACACTGACTTTGAGGGCATAGCTTTATCTAAATACACGTCCACCTGTCAATTTGCCATTCTAATATCAGTTTGGTGGCAGAAATGTGAGCTGAAAGGGGCTACCATGTCCTATGACTTGGTCATCATAAAACAGCAGGGCCACTGGGAAATAGTATTTTTGAGTTGTATGACCTATATTTGTTGTCCTACTGAAGCCAAACCTGTCTGTCATCCCATGGAGTACCCATCAGGTGGATAATGCAATGGCATTATCATTTAATTTAGGGTAATGTTGGGCTGGTGGGTCTGGTGGGTTTTGGTCTATGATCACTACATGTATCAGTGGAAAATCTATTCTACAGTGGCACCATCTTGTGGTCACAACATGCAAACTGACAGTGACATTTATTGAATAATTTTGGATCATAAGCACTGCATATATCTCAGAAAACCTCTTCAAATATTGGGTGGGATGAAGGCGTATGCAAACATAATAATGAGCGAAGATTGATGTTGCTAGATTCCAAGATATTTCGTTGCAATTCCATGAGTGACCACCCTGCTGATTACATGATGGATAAAACACATATCACAAATCTGGATTAAATCATGTTTGAAAAACTGAACTCTGCGACATACTGGCAATCGGAGAATACAACACGGTCACCGGGTGTCATCACATACCCACAGTTTGTGACCTTTGACATGACCAAGGTGTTCATGGTTCAGAACATCCTGGCAATATTTATCAGCCCTAACGACAACCCGTCGACCTGTTATTTGGACAGGTAAAATGTGTTGTTGATGGGTAGAAACATAGCTGGATGGGTGACGGCTGGGTAAAAAATAAGGAGCAAAAAAGATTGTAAAAATCATAGATAATGGCAGGTATGACTTGAACATAGGTGTGCATGTGTGTGACATGGGTATTTGTAGCTAACTTCAGGTCACTAAACACATCTGAAATGGCTTGTATATACATATGATTTAACATCCACATGCAACCAAAAATGTGTGACTGGTAAAATTGTTATACTGCATAAAACCCTGTTTGTTGGTTGGGTCATTCTGAGCAGTTCTTTACAAGTGTGAATTTTTTGGTCAGAATATTGTGATTATATTTTGAAGGCCTTTTGTGTGGAAGGTAGACAGGTGCTTGAGGTCGAGTTATCTTCGTGGATCCATCGAGCCATAGTTAGGAGAGTTGAGAGGACACAACTTTGGTATAGCTTAGTTTTGCTCTTCTAGAATGTATTGCTGATCTCCAGACAGGTTTCAGTCTAAAGAAAGCACCTCTGCCCTGCGGTAACGGAATTACAATTCAGAATTTGTTGAGCTGATGTAGTTTACATTTTTTCATTCAGTGTTTATCTAGAATGGAAACTTAAGCACGGCTTGAAATGCACACCATTCCCTATAAGACACAACTTGGTAACTTTTATGAATGTAATAAATTGATTAAACTATGGCTGTTTCAATTTTACACAGACATTGTTGATATCAGTAATATCAATTGTTAACATATATGTCAAGATATATCATCTGAAATCCGCAGTCTTCATCTGGACAGTTTTTTGGGTCGTCCAAGTTTGTTTCTGCAGGTGTCCATCTAATTTCTGTTTGGGGGATGTTGTCATCTTCTGTCTTAAGACATGGCTGATCCGTCTCCATCTTCTAGTGAAATCTTGTTCAAATTGTTAATGGCATAGCTTTGTGCGAGACCCGTCCACCCAGCATTTGGATGGGTAAAACCTGTTGTGGATGGATAGAAACATCACAGACAGGTGGTGACAAGGTAAAAACGAAGGAGCAAAAAAGGTCTCTAAAAACTGTTATGTCTTAAAAATGGGTATGACTTCTGTATGTAGTTTATTTCAGGTGATGAAACACATCTCAACTGGCTTGTATACATGTACATATATATTAACATCCACCTATCTACCAAATATGTTATCCGGTATAAAGGCGTTTGTTTGCGTTTATTCTGAGCGGTTCTTTGTTTGAATTTTTTGGCGAGAGTCCTCAATATATTTTGAAGACTTTTTTGTGGAAGGTAGACAGGTGTTTAAGGTTGAGTTCTGCCATCCACCAGCATTCTGAGCCATAGCTAGGAGAGTTATAGGATAGCTTTGGTATAGCTTAGTTTGGTTCTTCTAGAATATATTGCTGGTATCCAAACATGTTTCCGTCTGAAGAAAGTAGACCTACCTCTGGCAATTCCGCGGTAACAGAATTACAATTCACAACATTTCTGTGCGTATATTGTTTATATTTCCCTATTCAGGATCTGTCTAGAATGGAAACCTAAACATAGTTTGAAATACCATTCCCTATACGAAACAGAGGTAGCTGTTAAGAAATGTAACAAATTGGTGAAATCATGGCTGTTTCAGTTTTGATAATGGTATTACACAGATATTGGTAATACCAATAACATCAGTTTTTAACAAATGTCAAGACATATCGTCTGAAATCTGCAATCTACCAAGGCTGACAGCTAACATTAATACTAACCCTATAACACGACCTTGTATTGAATAGAATTTTATTCAAAATATATGCACAGTTCTTTTATAATGAACAGGTTTTTGTTGGTAACAGAATTACAAGCCATTTTGACAGAATTACAAGACTGACTATTTTTGGAATAAACGATCAAATAATTTATTCATACCTATTGTTACTCTTCTGTTTGTTTTCATAACACTGTATCTCTATATTCTAATTTAAAAAAAACAATTGTACTGGCTAATAATTATATACACTATCGAACAATGTATTTTGTATTTAATTCAAGATCAGTCGATAGCAATTGTTGAACACCTGTTCATCTATGGCTCAGGGAGGACATTAATATCACAACCTTGATCAGTTGAAGCAGTCAATATAATCATCAACATCATGCTAGACAAATTTACAGAGTTTAATGCTTTACAAAGAAGTTGTCACCTTAGTTTTAAAAACCTGAGAAAACTAATTTATTTGTATTTTGTTCACAACCATCCACTTAAAGCCCCAATTCATTTGTCAATGCCTACTGTATTCTCAAGATTTATTGCCCTTTACTGCTGTCTTCTTTGTCATCTTCATTGCCTAAACTTTGAAGAAGTTCCTTAGGGATGCTTATTTGACATGAATATGCGCATCAATTGCAAACAATGTAACTGCCTCCCGACTGTGAATCTTTGCATAGGTCTGCTTTATGTAGGGAATTATACTGATTCCACTCCAGTCACTTGAACTTGGTGGTTTTGAATTCAATAGTGTGACATTTCCTGGCAGCAATTAAACTCAACCTGATATCACTTTAGAGGATGCTTGGAGTGTAATAAACCTTACTTTAGCTGCATGTGGGAAAAAACCTGTGTAGAATGTCTTTGAAAGTCCATTAAAACATTCTGCAACTAATCTCGTGAATCTTGTCGATTTCCAAGGATTACTGCTTCCATTATTTGTTGTATCAAATGCTACAGATGGTACCTTTCTGAAACCATCAACTGTTTTCATAAGTATTGTCCAAAGATTTCATTCATAGCTAACTGATATACTGTACCAGTGCAGTGCCTGTGTTGATTTCTAATGCAAATAGGTCCCATTATTAGTTTCTTAAATTATGATGTAGAATGCAAGAGAAAACAAAAATATTGTTAACTTCTTTTTACTGTTGTCAACATATGTTCTTGCTTGCCGATATATCTCTCCATCAGTTCTCATACTTGTTTGTCTGTGGTGTGTGAAGAGTAGAAAACCTGTAACATCCTCCACATGCAGTTCATCTCAAAGGCATTGATGCACTTGTAATCTCTGCTTTGACAGTCTAAGTTTCACAGCCATATAAGAAGACTGATGTTGTCAATGCTCTCAACAAACTCATTCTGACTTCAATAGATACATTCAAGATGATCTGTCACGGTGAGCTCCAGCTTTGCCAATAATGGTGTAGCTTATGGATTAGATAAATCATCATCAAACGAAATGTAGTGAACCCCATTGGCCATTGGTATCGGCCAACCAAAACACAACGATAGTAGACCAACTTGTAAAATTGTAGATACATTTGCTTGTTTGTATTGTGTTTTATTCATGTTAACAATGTTCTGAGAACAATGTTCTGAATAAACTTTCATTCATAAAAACTCCATTTCTGTCCACAAGTCAGGACAATTGTAGTGAAGTAGGTATCTTAGTGGATACTCCCAGTACTAATGAGACAAGTGTTAGAGTAGCTATAGAAACAACAATGAGAGTTTGACCAGGCAAGACACAGAGGTGTTAATCCAGCCTGCAGCATGTCCACTAGTGAGGACAAGAACAATGGCGTAGGTGTCAAAGCAGACACTCTGTGTAGTACTGGGGCAAATGTCAAAGTAAACACAATAGCTACAGAAGCATTTTGGACTACTGACCAACAATCACATCCAGGTAATAAAGAGCCCCTGGACATGTCCAATAGATAGAACAAAGGACCAGGGCTGTCTTTCTTGCCCAACATTTGCCAGCACATATTTTCTTCACCAGACTTTTATATACATCATATATACATGTTTTGCTAACTCTCCAGTTGTCCATACAATAACTTTATTAATGTTTAACATAATTTATAAACATATTAACGGTTTGTTTTAAGAAATCACATACCACTCCCCAAGCTTCTTTGGACTTTCACACCCTACAAGCCCCTAAACTCTGCCTCATGGATGAGATGTTCCAACTGGGGCACAAACTAACCATCATCTGGTCCAGCTGTCACACTTGTGTCCTGCAAAGTTACTTTGACATCAGCAGACTCCAGTATCTGTTGGACATCTACACCCAGAGCACCTCCCAGGGGTGTCAAGACTCAGGTTGAAAGTTCCAGTCAGGAACATAGCTGCTTACACAACTTGTTTCATCTGAGGGCATTTATGAAAAATGAGTTGTACCTGGCTTATATGTGCTGGCTTTTTGTGCAAATGTATAAATATTTTGTGATGAAATCATTGAACAAATACCTTATTTTCAAGAAGCGAACAGTGTCTTTCTATCTGCGACATGAAGCTAGCTACTTATGCTTCTGAGAGAAGCTGAAATGGTGATAAATTGAACAGGTCTGGCAAGGAAGTAAAGTGTCAAGTGCATTGACCAGACCTGAGGATACTGCACTATTATATATATATATATATATATATATATATATATATATATATATATATATATACACACACACACACACACACACTAAAATGTTATAACAATAAAACAAAATTATAAAGCAGTGTCGTCATTTCATAACATTTGAATTAATTAAAATGTCTAATAAAAAGATAGGTCTTTAAACACTTTCTAAACATAGAGAATGGTCCAGATGCACAATGTTCATTACATATATAATTTTTTGTGTGTGTTATATGTGATTATTGTTAATTATTTTATAGCGAATTTTGATTTCATAAAAATAGCATATGGGTGAGGTCTTAGAAAAACGTACAATTCACCATTTCCACAGTTTTTCAGCTTTACATGGGTATAGAATAAAAACCTGTACACCAATCTAATTCTTCTTAGTATCATTCAATAGAGAATTGTTTGGGCTTTCAGAAAAATGTAAATTTGTATAAGTCCGACGAGAATTATTTGTGTTATTGGCCTATAAATTAGAAAAAAGTGGGGGAAATGCATTTTTGAGAATTTCTTCATTTTTTAAATGTATCTTATTTCAAGTAATGTAAAGTTAGAATATCCCAAACTTATTATTTGTCTAGTAAGTGGACACAGTTTACATTTCCATGACATTTTAACATGATTTGGGCCGGCACAATTTTTTCAATTCTCATTCTAATGAGAAATTTTAGTTAAACAAACGTCCGTGAATTATATTTCAATAGCCCAATTTGCATGTTAAGAAAGTGGGCACCATATTATTTTTACCACCTATGGACAAGGGTACGTTGTTGCTTTGTTGTGGGTGGAAACAGTTTTAGCTACACCCACTTCCCTTGGCTAGGGTTGCACATGAACAGAATTATACTGATAAAAATCACGGACGTTTGTTCAACATTTTTACCTCTCCTGCATATAACTATAATTTTCTAGCTATTTCCTATAGCATTTCTCGTTTCTTGTACCACATTCTTCAATCGTGAACAAAAGTTTCACTCCAGTTTGTGTATTGGCCTTACAACTGGCGTCGAAATGAAAACAAACGTCCGTGATTTTTATTTAAATATACTGAGAAGGTGACTGAAACTGGCAGAATGATCGTTTTCACTGTTGAAACTAATAGTAAACATGTTGGCCTGGTACATTACGGGTATAGAAGAGGTTCTGTGATATATTTGTATAAGTGGGACCACACATAATCTGGAGAAAGTAAAAAAAGGGTTTTTATTTTTCAAAATCATAACACATACAGTGAATGGTCGAAATATATACTTGTATATAGCTGTAAGCACAGATCAACCTCTTTTGTACATGTAGAAGATGTTTTGAGATGATATGAAGATGCTTAGTACTCATACAAGTGTCTTAAGTAAATGATACCAGTAACAAACGTCCGTGATTTTTATGCAAACGTCCGTGAGTTTTATGTAAGCAGGCATACTGTTCACCTGCAAGTGTTAGAAAGGTCTTTATTACTGTTAAAACTAATAGTAAACAAGTACCCGGTAGGCCCTGTACATTAAGGCTATAGAAGAGGTTCTGCTGTATTTGAGAGCACTTGTAACCTGGGGAAAGTTAAAAAAATTAATGTTTTAATTTTCAAAGTCATGACACATACAGTGAATGGTCAAAATATATATACTTGTATAGCTATAACCAAATATCAACCTCTTTTGTACATGTAGAAGATGTTTTGAGATGATATGAAGATGCTTAGTACTCATACAAGTGTCTTAAGTAAATGATACCAGTAACAAACGTCCGTGATTTTTATGCAAACGTCCGTGAGTTTTATGTAAGCAGGCATACTGTTCACCTGCAAGTGTTAGAAAGGTCTTTATTACTGTTAAAACTAATAGTAAACAAGTACCCGGTAGGCCCTGTACATTAAGGCTATAGAAGAGGTTCTGCTGTATTTGAGAGCACTTGTAACCTGGGGAAAGTTAAAAAAAATTATGTTTTAATTTTCAAAGTCATGACACATACAGTGAATGGTCGAAATGGTCGAAATATATATACTTGTATAGCTATAACCAAATATCAACCTCTTTTGTACATGTAGAAGACGTTTTGAGATGATATGAAGATGTTTAGTACTCATACAAGTGTCTTAAGTAAATGATACCAGTAACAAACGTCCGTGATTTTTACGCAATTTTATATGACGTTGTATATGTCGGCTATGAGACAACGGTGCTGTTTGTGAGTGCTCTGGACCACATATTTTGTAAAGTAGATATGTCGTAGATTATGTAGAGTGACTTTCATGTGTAAGAGAGCATTTTTGAGTATGCAAGGGTAAAGTCAAAAGTGTTTTCCAAAGATTTGCGCTATTTTCAGTCATCGGTGAAAGTTGATTAGCATATAATTTTAAAGATTCTTTAATGTGCTTATTCATTTTCTGTACTTTTAAACATACATATCATGGCTAGTTAGAAAAAAAATTTGCAGTTAATCTGAGATATTAAAAGGGTCTTTAATTGTTGTTCAATTTATTTCGATCACGGACGTTTGCCGATCACATTAGGTTTTCTTTGACAATCTCTAAAAACTGCACCGCTAGGATTAAGTCAGTATAATTTGGTGCTAAATGAAGGGAATAAGTTGGTCTTCAAGTGTAATAAAGTTGTTTAAAGTAATTGTGAGTTTTATAATTTTTGCCTGTCCAGCCCCAATTGTACGTTTTTCTATGACCTGACCCATATATATATATATATATATATATATATATATATATATATATATATATATATGGAGTGACTGTATTCAAACTGTGTACTTGTGGTGCAGTGACTATTATTCAAGCTGTGTAATTGCAGTGTAGTGACTTTATATTCTAGTTGTGTATTAGGTTGAAGAGAAGGTGTATCAACTGTATTATAGCTGTATATTGGGGGTGTAGTGACTTTATTCTAGCTATGTACTGGAGGCATAGTTACTGTATATTCTAGTTGTGTACTGAGGGTACAGTGACTGTACTCTAGCTGTGGACTGGGGTATAGTGACTGTGCATTCCATCTGTGTACTGGGGGTATAATGATTGTGTATTCTAGCTGTGTTCTGGTGGTATAGTGACTGTGTATTCTAGCTGTGTGCTGGGGGTGAATCCACCTTGTATTCATTCTAGCTGTATATTGGAGGTGTAGTGACTGTATTCTAGCTATGTACTGGAGGCATAATGACTGTGTATTCTAGTTGTGTACTGGGGGTACAGTGACTGTATTCTAGCTGTGTAGTGGGGGTATAGTGACTGTGCATTCCATCTGTGTACTGGGGGTGTAGTGATTGTGTATTCTAGCTGTGTACTGGGGGTGAATCCACCTTGTATTCATTATAGCTGTGTAATGGGGTGTAGTGGGATAGCGACTGTGTATTGTAGCTATATACTGGGGGTGTAGTGACTGTATATGCTAGCTGTGTTTCCCCTGAGTAAAATGACATGTGAGGTGGTAGGATGGGCTGAGCAAGCACCAAAGGCATGATGTAACACTATGTGGATCCGGGGAATGGCCAGCCAGAATTGTTTTTAAAAACTACCTTAAACATTGTAGTATAATTTTACTTACTTTCGAACTTAATTGTCGATAATGAGTATGATGTTTCGACCCGTCATCTACGGGCCTTGTTCACGTACTGGTGTCACGTGTGTTGCCTCAGATTTCGGCAGAATAATTTGGTTGTAGATGGCAGGCAGATGGTATCCCTGGTCTCTGTTCATGTAGGGGCTCTTTGTTTGAATATATATATATACTATATATATATATATATATATATAAACTCCTTCACTTTTCTCTTGTGCCAGTTGGATTCACGGGTCAGTACTTTAGTGTTCTTCATGGACACTGAGTGTCCTGTGGCCCGACAATGGTCTCCTGCTCCTGTTGGTTTATCCAGGTTTGTATGTTCTTTGAATCTCTGGCTGAGTGTTCTCTATGTATGTGTGGCTGCTGTCGATGTCACACGTGATGTTATAGATGGTTCCACATCGGTGTTCGTTAGGTGTTTTGTCTTTAGGGTGTACTACCATCGAGCGGAGGGTGTTCACCAGCTTGTGGTATATGTGTATGTTATGTGACTTATAAATCCGGCCAAGCTGTTCTGATAATCCTGCCACGTATAGTAGTCCCAGCATAGGTCTCCGTGGGTTGTTATTCGTGCTAGGTGGTCTTTTTGCACTGGATGGTGGAGGTGCAAGCGCCCACTCTGGGTATCCATTGGCTCTCAGGGCATTGTGGACGTGTGCCAGTTCTGATTTCCTGTCTTCAGCTGTGGTGACATACTGCTGTTCCCTGTAGGTGAGGGTGCGTACAACTGAACGTTTGTGGGTTAGAGGGTGATGTGACTTGAAGTTGAGGTACTGGTCCGTGTGTGTCGGCTGTAAATAGTTATCTTCGTGGATCCATCATCCAGAATATGGGTGCATAGATCCAGGAAGGGAAGTTTGCTATCTTTCTCATGTCTTTCGATGGTGAATTTGATGTGTGGATCAATGCTGTTTATGTGTTCAGTGAACTCTTCCACGTCGTATTGGTGAAGTACGGTGAATGTGTCGTCCAAGTATCGTAACCACAATGATTGGGGTGGGGTGCTGTAGAGATGGCTACTTTCTCTAATTGTTCCATGTAGCAATTAGCTACTAGGGGAGATATAGGTGATCTCATAGCTGCACCATGTCTTTGCGGGTAGTAAGCCCCGTTTTATATGAAATAGGTTGTATTCAGGCAGAAGTCGAGGAGCTCAACTATCTGTGGGATTGTCATTTCCGTGTGGCTGGATAGGGTGTCATCTTCTTGTAGTCTCTCTGTGATGACTTCCAGTGCCTTATCCGGTGTCTTCCCGTTATAGAGCTCTACTTCCCGTTATAGCTACTTCCCCTTATAGCTACTTTTTATTCCCGTTATAGCTACTTTTTATTCCCGTTATAGCTACTTCCCCTTATAGCTACTTTTTATTCCCGTTATAGCTACTAATTAAGTTTGACAGTTGAACTAGTCCCGTTATGGCTACTTTTCTATTTCTCCATTTTATAATAGTAACAAGATATGGCAGCATTAACTATTTCATCTCCATCCAGCTGATGTCCATGAGTGCTGTGACATCATATGACACCAGTTTCTGAGCAGGTGGTATTTCTAGGCCTCTTAGCTTGTCGACTAGTTTCTTGGTGTTTT
>JAODUO010005466.1:0-10486 GCA_025642075.2 Ridgeia piscesae
GGTTAAATTTCCCTTTTGTTTATTTTGTGTTTGACATATTTCAGTATACGTTTAAATTTTTAATATTTTTTATATTTCATAGTATTATCTGATAAAAGGGTACCCTTTTTAATTTGTTATTTCAAATTCGGCCTGAGAACCATGGCCCCCAATCCCGGAAAAAATTGGATGGTGGGGAATGGAGGACCAATAATTGGCTGCCTGATTCATAAAGTACAGAGGGTACTGTGTATGATTTTCCTTCCCAGACCTACCTTTTCGCAAAGAAATGTGTCAAAATTAAACTAGTTTTGGGTCTAATTTGCATCACGGTAATGTACCCATAAAGTTGTATATAGACCTACCTACATCATTTATAACTTACGTTTCTAAGGTAGGAATTATCCACTTCTGTCACTGGCTGCAGCCCAAGTGGTGACAGAGCAATGAAAATGTCACCATTCTCAATGTGCATAATGGCTAATGACTATTACTGATTCAAAATAATAGTTGCCCGGTTACTAAACTAGGGTCAAATTGCATGTTGTTGTTGTTCTTTTCTTGGCATGAGTTAATCATGATTTCCTTTTGATTGTCTTTTTTCTTCCTCTCATTTTCATCTCAATACATTCTCTGTCAGCAGTCTCCAATTCCTTCTATTTGTAGATCTTTTTCTCCATTCTTCTCCCACTCTTTCTAGGTCACTTTTAATGCAATCTCGGTCTTCCTCGTCTCCATTTCCCTTCCACTTTCTAGGCATCTGTTCTCTTTGCCAGTTTTGTTTTTGTCTCCCATTCTTTCCACATGACCAGCCCATGTACGCCTCACCAATTTCTTCTTAGCATTTTCCGTTACTCCAAATTCCACTCTCATTTAATCAATTCTTCTCTTGTTGTTTCCCTGTTAGTGCCAACTGGGTGTGGGTAACACAGGAGCTGAGCACATTTCCGTTATGTTTACGTGATATGCGTCTCAATCCCATCACACCTTCGACTATCCTCCAATCGTTTGCCCCGGCTGTAATCACCCTTGTAACCAAAGCAATTAATCTAGTCAATATTGCACTGGATAAAAGCCACTTCTATTGTGAATTTATCAATTGTAATAAGCAAAGTTACATGTCGTGAAGTGACTGGTTGAACGCCACCGCTACATCATTTATGTTAAGGTAGGACTGTTTAGTTATTGTTTCAGAGTGACTATATACTGGCATTTGTCAGGGTCTTTGTCAGTAGGTTTGGCAGATGTAGCGTGAGAAATGTGGTGGCCGGCTACAGGCGGATATTATGTAGAGGCTATTGGTTCGTGTCTCTTTCATAATGTATCGTTCCTCTCTTACTTTCTAACTTTCACGCCTTCTATGAATGGTTTTGCTGAACTGCTAGCTATCAGATGGCACCCTCCAATGCAAAATCCTGGCTACGCCACTGCCGACAACTTTGCTTTGCCAGTTTTATCAGCATTAAGCTTCCATTTACTTGGTACCAGTCACAAAAAGATGTCAATGGGGCAGGTTTTTCAAGTTGATATAGATGCCTGTGTATCCGTTGGTGAAAGTGATATATAAACTTGTGCATCTTCATCAAATAAGCAATTCAAAAGGTATTTCTTCAGATGGAAAGAAAATCCCAAAATACTATGTAATATGTGTAATTCTAGAGGAAGTTTTTGGTTTAAAACCCTGTATTTTTGACTCTGGTCATTTTCCGTTGTTTTTATGTAAAACTTAAAAGTGTTCAATGACAGATTCACGAGGATGAGGAAAGTCACTTCTTCTGTCAGCTATGCAAGACCATTGTATGCCAAATGTGCATCATAGAAGACCACGCGGACCATGACGTCATCACGATACAGATGGCTTGCGACCAGCAGAAACAGAGGTTCAGCCAGCTAGAGCATGTCATTGTTGGCAAAGTGAGGCGCAGGAGCGACACGATTGCACATTTGAAAGCCAAAGAATCATCACTGCTGCAGTCGTGCAAAGAAGTATGTATACATGCAGCTTGGGTGTAAAATGTATATATATAAGCTATGTTTTAAACAGTTACTGTTGTATGGGACGGAACGGCATGGGTATGTACTTTCAGCAGTGTGACCATGTGCAACATTCTTTACATTCGGACAAACAGACCGGAATGGTCTTAATTGCACGTTGTAGCTATTTTATATATATTTCAGCGGCCAGAGACACACTTTATGGTTCGTTTTCTGATTACTGTACATTTGAATACAGGGGCACGTGTGTGTATGGATGTATACCTACATTTATGTAAATGCAAAGTTTGTTTGTTTTGCGTGTTTGCTTATAGACATGTGTTCGGTGTTCGTTCTACGAAAGTATACGTACATTTTGGAAGGGACTATTGCAATGTTGTATGCGAATTCATTCATCACAACGATAGAGAGAGAGAGAGAGAGAGAGAGAGAGAGAGAGAGAGAGAAAAGGAGTCCAAGCGTTTTAAGAATCAATAATCAAGAAATAAATTTTTTTTATTTTAAAATTTTTAAACCCCAAAATTTTAATTCACATTTTTAACCCCGTGACCCGCGGCCCAAACTGCTATCAAAAATAGAGCTTCTCAGATGATTACAAGTATCAATAAACAAGAGACACAACTGTTGGGTCAACTGAGCCAGATCAAAGACAAGAAATGTGTGACGATTCGGAAGAACATGCCTGGGTTTGAACGTTACTTGAAGGAGGCTCAAGATGTACAGGTAAATTGTAGAATGGCCTCCATCTATGCAATACAACCTTCGATTATCTGATTGAAAAAGCGTCACCACACGCAACATTATGTAAAACAGCAATTGGTGACTCAATTAATGTTGGTACCTTGGTGGAATTTCGGCTTACTACTGAGTTTGATTTTGTAATTTTTAGAATTTAGTGTTGTTGCTGTACACATATTAAAATGATATACAGCTATGGTGCATATATCAATTTAACAACAATAGTCATCTATTTATTTAATCACAACTGTTATTAATTGTTTTGTTTTTGGTTGTGTATTGATTGTCCGTTTATAGTTATTATTTGCACGTTATATCTATGTTATGTATCATTATAAGCGTTGGCAGCGGCTAGTATCACAACCCACGCTTTGCTTAACATTTGTATAAAGGGGCTTGTATGCTGAACGGGTGCTCGCATTTAGTATTATTTTATAAATGTTGAAGTGAGATACAGAACAAAAAAGGGGTTTGGGAAAAAAAAAAAACCAAAAAGGAAATAACCATATTTAATTTTTTTTCCAACCCCCAAAAGGGGTTTTTGGGGGCCCAAAAAAAGGGTTTAAAAAAAAAATTGGCAAAAAACCTTTTTTTTCCTTGGGGATTTTTTTTTTTTTCTGTATCTCACTTCAACATTTATAAAATAATACTAAATGCGAGCACCCGTTCAGCATACAAGCCCCTTTATACAAATGTTAAGCAAAGCGTGGGTTGTGATACTAGCCGCTGCCAACGCTTATAATGATACATAACATCGATATAACGTGCAAATAATAACTATAAACGGACAATCAATACACAACCAAAAACAAAACAATTAATAACAGTTGTGATTAAATAAATAGATGACTATTGTTGTTCAATTGATATATGCACCATAGCTGTATATCATTTTAATATGTGTACAGCAACAACACTAAATTCTAAAAATTACAAAATCAAACTCAGTAGTAAGCCGAAATTCCACCAAGGTACCAACATTAATTGAGTCACCAATTGCTGTTTTACATAATGTTGCGTGTGGTGACGCTTTTTCAATCAGATAATCGAAGGTTGTATTGCATAGATGGAGGCCATTCTACAATTTACCTGTACATCTTGAGCCTCCTTCAAGTAACGTTCAAACCCAGGCATGTTCTTCCGAATCGTCACACATTTCTTGTCTTTGATCTGGCTCAGTTGACCCAACAGTTGTGTCTCTTGTTTATTGATACTTGTAATCATCTGAGAAGCTCTATTTTTGATAGCAGATTGTGCCTGCAGTAACACAAGATAATAATAGTGAATTATAATTACTATTGGGTTTACAAATTTTATATACTACAAAATAAGTGTTATTGTCATGTATTGCAGTCGATTCAATAAAACGCTGGACTGCGCTGTGTTCTCTCTCCCCGCCTCTCTCTCTCTCTCTCTCTCTCTCTCTCTCTCTCTCTCTCTCTCTCTCTCTCTCTCTATCGTTGTGATGAATGAATTCGCATACAACATTGCAATAGTCCCTTCCAAAATGTACGTATACTTTCGTAGAACGAACACCGAACACATGTCTATAAGCAAACACGCAAAACAAACAAACTTTGCATTTACATAAATGTAGGTATACATCCATACACACACGTGCCCCTGTATTCAAATGTACAGTAATCAGAAAACGAACCATAAAGTGTGTCTCTGGCCGCTGAAATATATATAAAATAGCTACAACGTGCAATTAAGACCATTCCGGTCTGTTTGTCCGAATGTAAAGAATGTTGCACATGGTCACACTGCTGAAAGTACATACCCATGCCGTTCCGTCCCATACAACAGTAACTGTTTAAAACATAGCTTATATATATACATTTTACACCCAAGCTGCATGTATACATACTTCTTTGCACGACTGCAGCAGTGATGATTCTTTGGCTTTCAAATGTGCAATCGTGTCGCTCCTGCGCCTCACTTTGCCAACAATGACATGCTCTAGCTGGCTGAACCTCTGTTTCTGCTGGTCGCAAGCCATCTGTATCGTGATGACGTCATGGTCCGCGTGGTCTTCTATGATGCACATTTGGCATACAATGGTCTTGCATAGCTGACAGAAGAAGTGACTTTCCTCATCCTCGTGAATCTGTCATTGAACACAGTTTAGTGTTAGCGGATAAAAAGCAACTGGCAAATGACAGAGTCATAGGGTACATTGTTTCTAACCAATTCAACTTCTTTTTAT
Organism: Ridgeia piscesae; assembly: GCA_025642075.2. Classification (NCBI taxonomy): domain Eukaryota; kingdom Metazoa; phylum Annelida; class Polychaeta; order Sabellida; family Siboglinidae; genus Ridgeia; species Ridgeia piscesae. Next base: position 4,922 of record JAODUO010005466.1, read on the forward strand.
TAATAATTAATAACGTTATCAAGATTAATTAAAATGTCTGCTATGTTACCGCAAATGTGTTAATAGCAGTGTCCCTTTTATTTTAAGTCTTTATTTTCACACAACCATGTCCACAGTAGCCGTCACAGTTGGCTAAGTTATTACATCACTATTCCATACAACGGCAGCTCCCGAGCCAGATTGTGCATAAAATACTACCTGCCAGCTTTACTCAGACACTTGCCATCTAGAATTACACATATTACATAGTATTTTGGGATTTTCTTTCCATCTGAAGAAATACCTTTTGGATTGCTTATTTGATGAAGATGCACAAGTTTATATATCACTTTCACCAACGGATACACAGGCATCTATATCAACTTGAAAAACCTGCCCCATTGACATCTTTTTTGTGACTGGTACCAAGTAAATGGAAGCTTAATGCTGATAAAACTGGCAAAGCAAAGTTGTCGGCAGTGGCGTAGCCAGGATTTTGCATTGGAGGGTGCCATCCGACAACCACGTTCACTGACCACTGTAGCTGGCAGTTCAGCAAAACCATTCATAGAAGGCGTGAAAGTTAGAAAGTAAGAGAGGAACGATACATTATGAAAGAGACACGAACCAATAGCCTCTACATAATATCCGCCTGTAGCCGGCCACCACATTTCTCACGCTACATCTGCCAAACCTACTGACAAAGACCCTGACAAATGCCAGTATATAGTCACTCTGAAACAATAACTAAACAGTCCTACCTTAACATAAATGATGTAGCGGTGGCGTTCAACCAGTCACTTCACGACATGTAACTTTGCTTATTACAATTGATAAATTCACAATAGAAGTGGCTTTTATCCAGTGCAATATTGACTAGATTAATTGCTTTGGTTACAAGGGTGATTACAGCCGGGGCAAACGATTGGAGGATAGTCGAAGGTGTGATGGGATTGAGACGCATTTCACGTAAACATAACGGAAATGTGCTCAGCTCCTGTGTTACCCACACCCAGTTGGCACTAACAGGGAAACAACAAGAGAAGGTCGCAGGTTTGCGAAAAACAACCTGGTATATATAATCACGGGAGTTAAGACAGCTGATAAGAGAAGAATTGATTAAATGAGAGTGGAATTTGGAGTAACGGAAAATGCTAAGATGAAATTGGTGAGGCGTACATGGGCTGGTCATGTGGAAAGAATGGGAGACAAAAACAAAACTGGCAAAGAGAACAGATGCCTAGAAAGTGGAAGGGAAATGGAGACGAGGAACACTACAAATGCCTTTTTTGATGTTTTTTGGGTGAATGATTGTTTCACTTGACAAAAAATTTAAATTTTTTTTTTTTTCCGGGAAAAACCCAAAAAAAATTCCGCCCCTTCCCCCCCCGTCCTGAAAAAGCTTTCCTGTTCCCTCCCCTGAATAGGAACTTCTCCAACACAAATAACCCCAAAGAACCCCCCAAACATAAATGTTTTGATATTTTTTTTATTATTTAAATGGCAAATAAATTATTTTTTAAATTTTTTGTCCTTTTATTTGGAAATTTTGATTGTTGAAATTTTTTTTTAAATTAATATTCAAATGCAAAAGTTAAAAAAAAAGGGGTTTATACCATTGGGGGTGTTAAACTTCCGGTTTTAAGGTTTATAATATCTTTAAAATTTTTTTTAAAAGGGCAATATCCATCCCCAAAATTACCACACACCCAACTTTTAAGGGGGTGATTAAAATGTACTTTTGTGTTAAGATAATGCAACAACTGAAAACATATAGGGGTTTAAACCCCTAATCAAAAACATCCACTTAAGAGGGGAGCCTTTTCCCCAAAACCACAAATTTACTTTTTTCCCGGGTACCCCTTTGCTAAAACTTTACCGACACTTGAGTTTCTAAGTTAAACCCGGCAGTTTCGAATCACACATTTTGTCTTAAAACCCCGGGAAAAAGTTTTCTCTTGTTTTGTCTTGTAACACGGAAACTCAAATTTTGGTTGCAATTTTTGCCTCATCCCCAAAATAATAATGGAAATTTTTTACTATTGGGTTTTAAAAATTTTTATATACAAATAATTTTTTGATTTCATTGGGCAATTACTTGTCTTTGATTCTGTGTTCGTCTTTTCTTTCTCTCTTCCCTCTCCCCTCCTTTTCCTACGTTTTGATAAAGAATTCGCATCCAAAATTTCTTCCCCCAAAATGACTTCTTCGTAGAAAAACCCGCACATGTCTTTCAAACGCAAACCAAAAAACGCACAAAAGTAGGTTACTCCTACAAACGTGCCCCCCTTTCTGCAGTAACAAAACAACCAAAGGTCCGGCGCGAAATATTATAAAATAAGTGCATAAACCACCCTTTTCCGAAGAAAAATGTTCCCTGGCCAAATGTAAAAATACATCCCATGCGTTCCTCCCCCAAAGAACCCAAAAAAAAAGCCAAATATCCTTTTCACCCAAGCGCCTTACATACTTTTTGCAAGCCAAAACAGTGGACTTTGAAGCACGCCCTCCTGCCTACTGCCACATATGCTAGCTTCTTTCCTCTTTGTGGGGGCGGGGAAAAAGTCGTAGCTTCATTGTGCGTTTTTTTAGCACATTTGCATACATGCTATGCGCCCAAAAAATAAATTCTCATTTCGTTTAAAAAACTTTTTTTGGGAAAAATTTAGGTGTTAGGGTTAGCACCCCGGAATGGGCAAGTAAGTACAAGTCCATCCCCCTTTTATTTATTAATTCCCTTTTTTAAAACTTATTTTAAGGGGTTTTTTTTTTTAACCCCCAAAAACATGCATTTTCTTCATTTTTAGGGGATCTCTAAAACCCGGACTGGGTATACAACCGCACCAAAAACCTCACATACGGGGCCTAACATTACAACGGCCCCTGTATTTTACCAAAAAAAAGAACCCAAATGTGGTCTCTGGCCGGAAAAAAATTTAAAAAACACCCCAAAGCAAACCACGGTCCGTTTCAGTAAAAGTTGCCTGGTCCATTTAAAAATACCCATGCTCCGCCCATAAAGAACTTTTAAATGCTTATAAACAACAAACTGCAGAACAACTTTTTTAAACCCCGCGCATGTAAAAAGATTTTTTTTCAAAAGGGGACTGGTCGTGCCCCAACTTTGCCAAAATGCATGCCTACACGCAAAACGCCCCCCCGGGCCATCTGTATCGAAGTCAAACCCCTGGCTTAAGGACAATCCTCCAAAGGGGGCTAGCCTTACAGAGTGCTTTCTTCTTCAATCTCCCCCGAGGGTTTTGGTGCGGGTAAAAGGGAAAAAATTTTACAGTTTTTGGGGCAGTTTTAAACCTCAATTTTTAAAAATTAATAAATTATCAAGTTTTTTAAAAAAATTTTTTTTGGAAAATTTACCGGATGTTTAAAAGGGGGTCCCCTTTTATTTAAGTCTTTAATTTTCAACATGGCCAGTGGGCCCACTTGGTTAAATTTAATTTAAATTCCTCACATCCGCAGTTTAAATATACCCCTTTAAACATGCCACTAATTTAAAAACATTATTTGGTTTTTCCATTAAGAAAAATTTTAAGGGTTAATTTATTTAAAACGGGGTTTTTTCCCCCACCGGGCACGGAACAACAATGAAAAACCCCCAGAACTTTTCTGGACAAGAAAACGGGTGTTTAATGCGAAAGAAAGTGCCAAAAAGGGTTTGCCAGGGTTTTTTCATTTTGGGGGGCCCCCAACCCCTCACTGGGAAATTAACCAGGTTTCGGAAAAATTAAAAAAGTTGAAAGTTAAAATAAGGGGAAAAACGGAATCATTATAAAAAACACAAAATAAAATAACAAATTAACCCCGACCCCAAAAAATTTTTTATTTTTTGCCCAAAATTTTAAACCCTTAATTTATATTTTTATATTTAAATTACATAAAAGGGTACCCTTTTAAAAAATTATTTCTTGGCCTTAACCAGGCCCCATCCCGGAAAAATTTGGTTTTAAAAGGAACCAATAATTGGCTTATTCCAAAAAACAAAGGGACTGTTATTTTTTTCCCCGGGTATTTTCGCGAAAGGTTAAAAAACAGGTTTTTTGGGAATTTTAACGGAATTACCCAAAAAAGGAAATGGCCTACCCCCTTTTAAACCCAGTTTCTAAAGGAAAAACCCCCGTCCGGTTTGCCCAAAAAACGGAATAAAATTTACCTTTTAAGTGATAAGGAAGATATTAGATTAAAATTAAAATTTGGGGAAAAAACTAAGGGGGAAATTGAGTTGGGTTTTTCTTTTTGGAGATAACAACCTTTGAAAAATCCCAAAAAAAAAGACAACCGAGATTGCATTAAAAGTGACCTAGAAAGAGTGGGAGAAGAATGGAGAAAAAGATCTACAAATAGAAGGAATTGGAGACTGCTGACAGAGAATGTATTGAGATGGAAATGAGAGGAAGAAAAAAGACAATCAAAAGGAAATCATGATTAACTCATGCCAAGAAAAGAACAACAACAACATGCAATTTGACCCTAGTTTAGTAACCGGGCAACTATTATTTTGAATCAGTAATAGTCATTAGCCATTATGCACATTGAGAATGGTGACATTTTCATTGCTCTGTCACCACTTGGGCTGCAGCCAGTGACAGAAGTGGATAATTCCTACCTTAGAAACGTAAGTTATAAATGATGTAGGTAGGTCTATATACAACTTTATGGGTACATTACCGTGATGCAAATTAGACACAAAACTAGTTTAATTTTGACACATTTCTTTGCGAAAAGGTAGGTCTGGGAAGGAAAATCATACACAGTACCCTGTCTGTGAACGCACCCAATTATTTGTTTAACTTTAATTATTTTTCCGGGAAAATTGGGGGATTTGTCAGGGCTTTGTCATAAAAGGGGGGTTTTTTAGAAATTTGGGTAAGCGATATTATTAAGTATATGATTGTCAAACACAAAATAAACAAAATTAACAATTTGTCGGTGTTAATTTGTTTCATTTTTTATTTTGTGTATAGATATTGTATAACTGAGTTCCGTTATTATCCGTTATATATGCACTTTACAAACATTTATTATTATTATTATTATTATACACGTAAACCTGTGAATTAATCCAACACAGTGACGCCCTCTGGTGGCTTCGAGCAGTGACACTACATAAGCAAAGCACATTAGTGTCACTTATCTTCTCGGCGACGTTAACAGCCGAGCGAGAGTCTCTTGTACGAGACTATGTTCTGAGTTGCATAGTCACTTGTCTCGCTTAACCGACTGTCGGTCGGCTGCGGAACTACACCGATAAGATAAGAATTGAAGCGCTTAAAAGTGCTGCCACCTCAATAAATAACTAGTCTAGTATTAGTGAAAGAGGCAATCTACACTACAGATGACACAAGTCGGCCGACTGGCCATGCTTGTACGTTCACTGTACGTCCATCTCAGCAGGCGTGACTGGCAAGCCATCTATACATCCCGTAAATGTTTCCAGAAAATTAAATTTTTTAACGATTTTTATTTAAAAAAAGGTTGGGTTGGGAAACAATGTACCCTTAAACCCGTCAGCAATGTTTGCTTATCCGCACCTACCCCCAAGGGAGATAAAAAAAAAATAGAAGTAAACCT
>JAODUO010005469.1:0-7500 GCA_025642075.2 Ridgeia piscesae
CACCAACATAGATTTTCGGTCCTGATATAACTAACCATATTCATACAAGACAGTGACACGTTGTCCATTTTGAAGACGAATCATCACGTTCTTGTCTTTAAAGCCAGTGGTGTTTTCTGTAATAATTTTCACAGCATTCTGAATAAGTTTCCGTGTGTGAAATTCTACCTAAAATTCAGTTTCATATTGGCCGAGTCAAACATACTTGACATTTTGGAGACTTCCATAAAAATCGTCAATCTCTAACTGGTGATTACTCTTTGATTCCGTGTCAACTGTCACTCTTGCTTCCTTAATGTGACTGTTTTTTGACGGTATGCAGTTGTCAATGCCAGGTTCGTCTTGGTGTAGACCTGTAAACGTTTTGAATAATTCCGAAATGTATTACGGTTGGTGTAGCCGTAGTTTCGAGAGAGCAGTAGTAACAGTATTGTACAAACTGTAGCATATTGATCATGATGACTATGTCTTCTTCAGCATGTAAGAATGGCGAAGGTAACTGTGATACGTGCGATGCCACCCGGGAGACTTGCGAATCGTGTACGAAGGGATTCTACGGTGGGACAGACGGCAAATGTTTAGGTAAATCACCATTGCATCACCACTTGCAAACAGTTGACGACACTAAATTGTGGCCGTTGTAGCAGTTCTGCTGATAACATCGAACGTAACACAAATTCAAATTTGTCAATGCCAACGTCATGCAAGTGACATATGCTGTTGGTACTTTACAGGCATCACACGATACTGCCAATTGAAATATTATTTGGAGAGTCAAAAGCTGGCCATAATAACCAGTTACGTGAGCAAATCCAAGATATTGGGATAGTAATAATGTACCGGGCATAACCACAGTTACACATTTCTTTTACAGAACAGTTCCACTCCATTAATTACGTGTACACCTTTATGAATCCGTACAACATATTTTCAAAGGTTGTGTGATATAAAGGGCATTTGTGCAAAGAATGAGATTTTCTTGAAAGGTTACACAAAAATGCCGCTGGAAATTCGCATGTGCGAACGAAGCTACATTTTACATCTGTCGCTATCAAAGTCGACGTTTCCAACGAATTCATCTTCATGTGAAATCGTAGTAAACGAACTGCAGTTTCCAGCACAGTGAAAGAAATACTCGAAGATAGAGGTTATCAATTGATTTTAAAAAGACACGGTGTAAGTACCGTGCCTCAATACAATGATAGTTTGCTCTAGGTTGCTGAACGTCTTCAGTAATTACAATATATGTCATGTCTATATTCAAACATCATTTGGGATATCTCAATGTTTACAGTCACGACGACATGATATAATTGTTGGAGTGACCACCGTCAGTGTACCTTGGGTATTTGGCTATATGTTGCTTTACTTTTTCAGCATGTTCTTCTGAATGCACCGCTTGCACTGGTGGGACTGCTGCAACATGTTCGGAATGCAAGGAGGGGTACTTCCACGAAGATACACATTGCTATGGTAATTGAACATATTTCGGATATTTCTGTTACGAAAACGGAATCTAATTTATATTTTATAAATAAATCGTCAAGACAGAATGGAAGGATTTTTTTAATTGGTATATATTGTGTGAAGAGAGTGACATAATCTATTTTTGGGGCTATAACACCAACATAGATTTTCGGTCCTGATATAACTAACCATATTCATACAAGACAGTGACACGTTGTCCATTTTGAAGACGAATCATCACGTTCTTGTCTTTAAAGCCAGTGGTGTTTTCTGTAATAATTTTCACAGCATTCTGAATAAGTTTCCGTGTGTGAAATTCTATAAAATTCAGTTTCAATGGACCATATTGACATTAGAAAATCGTCCATTACTGTCCGGATGAATGGTTTTAGTTTGATCAGCCCTTTTTTTCAAATTATTCGGTGTTAGCCACAGAGCAGTAAACATATTGTACAAACTTAATATTGTCAGACTACTCTTCACATTAATGGCAAGGTAATTTGATACTCTAGGAATTGCGAATCGTGTACAAGGGATTCTACGGGGCCCTGTTGGTAATCACCATTGCATCCCACTTGCCTTGACGAATAATTGCCGTTGTAGCAGTTCTGCTGATAACATCGAACGTAACACAATTCAAATTTTCAATGCCAGTATGCGTGTATGCTTTTTACTTTACAGGCACAGTACAGATTTACAAACTGCTACATATGATCAATGATGACTATGTCTTCGTTCACATGTAAATGGTCAAAAATCATACCAAGTCGTGAGAATCAGTTTGAAGTACTAATGTGGAAATCACATGCATGCTCTTTTAATCCTCTAATGGACATTACGTAAACATATTTCAGTTGGAAAAAGGGATTGTGCAAAAAAAGTCCTTGAACAGGTGAAGTACACAATCAAAGTAATCACCAGTTGTGACATTAGAAGCTACAATATTTTGACTCGGCTTTAAGTATTCAAGAATATTCATCTGTAAAATTATTAAGCAACTGCTTAGCACAGTTCGAAAAGGAACAGTCTTGTATGATATGGTATTATATCAGACTGTTGTTTAACCCAATACGTGTAGTCACTCTCACACAATATTCAATTAAAAAAATCCTTCCATTCTGCTTGACGATTTTTATAACAATATAATTAGATGTTTCGTAACTATCCGAAAATGTCAATTACATAGCAATGTTATCTTGGAAGTACCCCTCTTGCATTCCGAACATTTGTACATCTACCAGTGCAAGCGGTGTTCAGAAGACATGCTGAAAAAGTAAAGCAACATATGCCAAATACCCAAGGTCACTGACGGTGGTCACTCCAACAATTATATCATGTCGTCGTGACGTAAACATTGAGATATCCCAAATGATGTTTGAATATAGACATGACATATATTGTAATTACTGAAGACGTTCAGCAACCTAGAGCAAACTATCATTGTATTGAGGCACGGTACTTACACCGTGTCTTTTTAAAATCAATTGATAACCTCTATCTTCGAGTATTTCTTTCACTGTGCTGGAAACTGCAGTTCGTTTACTACGATTTCACATGAAGATGAATTCGTTGGAAACGTCGACTTTGATAGCGACAGATGTAAAATGTAGCTTCGTTCGCACATGCGAATTTCCAGCGGCATTTTTGTGTAACCTTTCAAGAAAATCTCATTCTTTGCACAAATGCCCTTTATATCACACAACCTTTGAAAATATGTTGTACGGATTCATAAAGGTGTACACGTAATTAATGGAGTGGAACTGTTCTGTAAAAGAAATGTGTAACTGTGGTTATGCCCGGTACATTATTACTATCCCAATATCTTGGATTTGCTCACGTAACTGGTTATTATGGCCAGCTTTTGACTCTCCAAATAATATTTCAATTGGCAGTATCGTGTGATGCCTGTAAAGTACCAACAGCATATGTCACTTGCATGACGTTGGCATTGACAAATTTGAATTTGTGTTACGTTCGATGTTATCAGCAGAACTGCTACAACGGCCACAATTTAGTGTCGTCAACTGTTTGCAAGTGGTGATGCAATGGTGATTTACCTAAACATTTGCCGTCTGTCCCACCGTAGAATCCCTTCGTACACGATTCGCAAGTCTCCCGGGTGGCATCGCACGTATCACAGTTACCTTCGCCATTCTTACATGCTGAAGAAGACATAGTCATCATGATCAATATGCTACAGTTTGTACAATACTGTTACTACTGCTCTCTCGAAACTACGGCTACACCAACCGTAATACATTTCGGAATTATTCAAAACGTTTACAGGTCTACACCAAGACGAACCTGGCATTGACAACTGCATACCGTCAAAAAACAGTCACATTAAGGAAGCAAGAGTGACAGTTGACACGGAATCAAAGAGTAATCACCAGTTAGAGATTGACGATTTTTATGGAAGTCTCCAAAATGTCAAGTATGTTTGACTCGGCCAATATGAAACTGAATTTTAGGTAGAATTTCACACACGGAAACTTATTCAGAATGCTGTGAAAATTATTACAGAAAACACCACTGGCTTTAAAGACAAGAACGTGATGATTCGTCTTCAAAATGGACAACGTGTCACTGTCTTGTATGAATATGGTTAGTTATATCAGGACCGAAAATCTATGTTGGTGTTATAGCCCCAAAAATAGATTATGTCACTCTCTTCACACAATATATACCAATTAAAAAAATCCTTCCATTCTGTCTTGACGATTTATTTATAAAATATAAATTAGATTCCGTTTTCGTAACAGAAATATCCGAAATATGTTCAATTACCATAGCAATGTGTATCTTCGTGGAAGTACCCCTCCTTGCATTCCGAACATGTTGCAGACAGTCCCACCAGGAAATCTGAATCAAGACCACTGTTAAAATATGTGTAACGGATTCATTTAAAGGTTTTATACACTGCCCGAATTAAAGTAAAGGCAACATGATTAGCCAAATACGCACAATGGTAAACACTGACGGTGGTTCCAAAGCTTCCCCAGGTAACCCAAAAATATTTTAAACCTTTTTCCCAATAGTCTGTGCGATTTGTGACTGTAAAAAACTTGAGTTATTATCCCAAATTGATTTTGAACTATCCAGACCCATAATATTTCAATTGGCAGTATCGTGTGATGCCTGTAAAGTACCAACAGCATATGTCACTTGCATGACGTTGGCATTGACAAATTTGAATTTGTGTTACGTTCGATGTTATCAGCAGAACTGCTACAACGGCCACAATTTAGTGTCGTCAACTGTTTGCAAGTGGTGATGCAATGGTGATTTACCTAAACATTTGCCGTGCCGTCTGTCCCACCGTAGAATCCCTTCGTACACGATTCGCAAGTCTCCCGGGTGGCATCGCACGTATCACAGTTACCTTCGCCATTCTTACATGCTGAAGAAGACATAGTCATCATGATCAATATGCTACAGTTTGTACAATACTGTTACTACTGCTCTCTCGAAACTACGGCTACACCAACCGTAATACATTTCGGAATTATTCAAAACGTTTACAGGTCTACACCAAGACGAACCTGGCATTGACAACTGCATACCGTCAAAAAACAGTCACATTAAGGAAGCAAGAGTGACAGTTGACACGGAATCAAAGAGTAATCACCAGTTAGAGATTGACGATTTTTATGGAAGTCTCCAAAATGTCAAGTATGTTTGACTCGGCCAATATGAAACTGAATTTTAGGTAGAATTTCACACACGGAAACTTATTCAGAATGCTGTGAAAATTATTACAGAAAACACCACTGGCTTTCAAGAATTCGTTTCCCTTGAACAAGAGAAACAAACAAGGTAAATAAGAATTGTCACATCTGGAGCTGGTCAGTCTCTTGACAGGGTTGACACCAACAGTGTGACCCCTATGAAGACACTACTTTGTGCATTTCTAAATTGATCCTATTTTAAAGTGGCCATTGTATTCAAATACTTTTTGTATTACTCAATCAAGCAATGTCATAGTATTTCACATACATTATACACGTACTTCTACAAGCACACCCCATACACATAACACACCACAAACACACAAACACACAAACACACAAACACACAAACACACAAACACACAAACACACAAACACACAAACACACACAAACACATAAACACACACACACACACACACACACACACACACACACACACACACACACACACACACACACACACACACACTGCACTACTGGTCTGTAGCCAGCATCTTTCAGCTTGGAGACATCGAACCATTTCAACAGCCTAATTGGTGTTACAGTTCTTTTAAGCTTCAGTTTGATGTGTTTGACAACAAGGTGGTGATCGCTGCCAACATCCGCTCCTCTTCTAAAACGTACATCTTGTAAGGATTTTCGCCACTTGCCACTGATGAGAAGGTGGTCAATTTGTTTCTTGTCTCTTTGGTTAGGTGAGATCCAAGTAAGTTTCTGTGTTTCTTTGTGTACAAATAGGATGATAATGTTGTTTATACCAAAGAAGTCTATCAGTCGAGTACGGCACATAAGTACAGCATTTGACAGTAGCATATGACAATGTAAGTACAGCATGAGAGAGTAGATTAAAGCACAATGTAAGTGTGGCATGTGACAATAGAGTACAGCACAATGTAAGTACATCATGTGACAGTAGAGTATGGCACGGTGTATTTATAGCTTGTGACCGTAGAGTATGGCACTATGTAAGTAGGGCATACGACAATTGATTACACCACAGTGTAAGTATAGCAAGAGTAAGTCGAATATGGCACAATGTAAGTAAGGCATATGACAGTCGAGAAAGGCATAATGTAAGTATGTAATGTGACAGTAACATGACAATGAGTATGGTCCAGTGACAGTAATGAGACAGTAGAATACAGGAAAATGTGACTACGTCATGTGATGGTAGAATGCAGCATAGTACAAGTTCACTATGTGATGACAACTTATTCTGTTATTACTTGTTCTCTGACTTTTCTTGTATACAATAGACATGTCTGACCTGAGTGTTGTTGTATGTAATCGACAGGTTTGTCCTATATGAATATAGTTGATTGTAATCGATAGTTCCATCCTAAGTTAGAGTTGTTGTGCATAACAGATAGGTGTGATAAAAGTGAGTGTTGGTGAGGCTGAGGTGTTTGACACGGGGTGTAGACTAGGAGGAGTCTCAGAGAGTGCTTTCGTTCCTCCACTGAGAGTCGAAGAAACAGATGAACAGAGAACCCATGGTGGGCTGGCAACAGACTAGTCTCTGTCTCTGTCTGTCTCTCTCTGTGTTTTGTCTGCCTGTCTCTCTCACTATTCTTGTCTTCTTTCTACTGCCTTCATCTCTCTGTCTGTCCGTCTGTCTGTCTGTCTCTTCTCGCTCTTCGTTCTCTTGCCTTCTGCTCTCTCTCTCTCTCTCTCTCTCTCTCCCTCTTCTATCTCATTCCATCCCTCCCTCTCTCTTCCTCATCCTCTCCCTTACCCTGTTCTTTTCAGTGTCCCTTTCTATGTCCCTTTCCCTCATTGTGTCCCTCCCTCCCTCCCTTCCTCTCACAAACGTTTCTGCCCTCAGTGAATAAAAGTGATGTCACACTGTCAAGAAAGCTGTTAACTGTGGCTGCTTGCAGCCAGTGCAGTGACAGTGTGACATAATGTGACACAGTGTGACTCGGTATGGTGTACTAAGTTGAATGATGAATCTTGTCTCTGTTTGTAGAATGTGTGAGTACTGGAGGATAACCCCAATGTTATGGTGCCCCACAAGAATTCGTTTCCCTTGAACAAGAGAAACAAACAAGGTAAATAAGAATTGTCACATCTGGAGCTGGTCAGTCTCTTGACAGGGTTGACACCAACAGTGTGACCCTTATGAAGACACTACTTTGTGCATTTCTAAATTGATCCTTTTTTAAAGTGGCCATTGTATTCAAATACTTTTTGTATTATTCAATCAAGCAATGTCATAGTATTTCACATACATTATACACGTACTTCTACAAGCACACTCCATACATATAACACACCACAAACACACAAACACACAAACACACA
>JAODUO010005469.1:10000-13162 GCA_025642075.2 Ridgeia piscesae
CCACTGATGAGAAGGTGGTCAATTTGTTTCTTGTCTCTTTGGTTAGGTGAGATCCAAGTAAGTTTCTGTGTTTCTTTGTGTACAAATAGGATGATAATGTTGTTTATACCAAAGAAGTCTATCAGTCGAGTACGGCACAATGTAAGTACAGCATTTGACAGTAGCATATGACACAATGTAAGTACAGCATGAGAGAGTAGATTAAAGCACAATGTAAGTATGGCATGTGACAATAGAGTACAGCACAATGTAAGTACATCATGTGACAGTAGAGTATGGCACGGTGTAATTATAGCTTGTGACCGTAGAGTATAGCACTATGTAAGTAGGGCATACGACAATTGAGTACACCACAGTGTAAGTATAGCAAGAGTAAGTCGAATATGGCACAATGTAAGTAAGGCATATGACAGTCGAGAAAGGCATAATGTAAGTATGTAATGTGACAGTAACATGATAATGAGTATGGTCCAGTGACAGTAATGAGACAGTAGAATACAGGAAAATGTGACTACGTCATGTGATGGTAGAATGCAGCATAGTACAAGTTCACTATGTGATGACAACTTATTCTGTTATTACTTGTTCTCTGACTTTTCTTGTATACAATAGATATGTCTGACCTGAGTGTTGTTGTATGTAATCGACAGGTTTGTCCTATATGAATATAGTTGTATGTAATCGATAGTTCCATCCTAAGTTAGAGTTGCTGTGCATAAGAGATAGGTGTGATAAAAGTGAGTGTTGGTGAGGCTGAGGTGTTTGACACAGGGGGTGTAGACTAGGAGGAGTCTCAGAGAGTGCTTCCGTTCCTCCACTGAGAGTCGAAGAAACAGATGAACAGAGAACCCACGGTGAGCTGGCAACAGACTAGTCTCTGTCTCTGTCTGTCTCTCTCTGTGTTTCTGTCTGCCTGTCTCTCTCTGTCTTTGTCTTTGTCTTTCTATCACTCTCTATCTCTCTGTCTGTGTCTGTCTGTCTGTGTGTGTGTCTCTGTCTGTCTGTCTGTCTGTCTGTCTGTCTGTCTGTCTGTCTGTCTGTCTGTCTGTCTGTCTGTCTGTCTGTCTGTCTGTCTGTCTGTCTGTCTGTCTGTCTGTCTGTCTGTCTGTCTGTCTGTCTGTCTGTCTGTCTGTCTGTCTGTCTGTCTGTCTGTCTGTCTGTCTGTCTCTCTCTCTCTCTCTCTCTCTCTCTCCCTCTTCTATCTCATTCCATCCCTCCCTCTCTCTTCCTCATCCTCTCCCTTACCCTGTTCTTTTCAGTGTCCCTTTCCCTCATTGTGTCCCTCCCTCCCTCCCTTCCTCTCACAACCGTTTCTGCCCTCAGTGAATAAAAGTGATGTCACACTGTCCAGAAAGCTGTTAACTGTGGCTGCTTCCAGCCAGTGCAGTGACAGTGTGACATGGTGTGTGACACAGTGTGACATGGTATGGTGTACTAAGTTGAATGATGAATCTTGTCTGTGTTTGTAGAATGTGTGAGTACTGGAGGATAACCCCAATGTTATGGTGCCCCACAACAACTCGTTTCCCCGAACAAGAGAAACAAACAAGGTAAATAAGAATTGTCACATCTGGAGCTGGTCAGTCTCTTGACAGGGTTGACACCAACAGTGTGACCCTGATGAAGACACTACTTTGTGCATTTCTACATTGATCCTATTTTAAAGTGGCTATTGTATTCAAATACGTTTTGTATTATTCAATCAAGCAATGTCATAGTATTTCACATACATATACACGTACTTCTACAAGCACACTCCATACATATACGACACCGCAAACACACAAACACACACATACATACACACATACACACCAAACCCACTACACACACCACACACAAATTCACCGCAAAGAGAAATTTGTGTTTCTGTCTATGGATGTGTTATGGTAATGCCATGTTTAAGATGCACTCAGGCAAGCTTGAAAGATCTCAAATACTGTAAGGGAGTGATCAAACCAAATTTCACATACACATGTAATTATTAACCACACATGATGCATTGCTATAGGTACTGATTTGATACATGTAACATAATATCTGTGTAAACATTGTAAGAAAAAATTGGATCGTTTCGTTACAGATTTCGTGTTTGCGGAGTCATTAATTTTATAGTTTGAGAAAAAAGTTTGTAAAGTACTTCATGACATACTTTGTTGTATCCTGACCAAACATACACAGAGTCAAAGGGTCAAGGTTTGTAAGTAAACTGATGAGATATTTTGTTGTTATCCACGTGTCTCCATTCAGCCAGTCTTTTTGTTTCCTCTTTCTGTCCTAGTATTGCACTACTGGTCGAATGCCAGAATCTTTCACCTTGGATATATCGAACCATTTCAACAGCCTAATCGGCGTTTCTGTTGTTTTAATCTGCAGTTTAATGTGTGCAGTAACAAGGTGGTGATTGCTGCCGACATCCACTCCTCTTCTGTAATGTAAGTACATTATGTGACAGTAGAGTACAGCACAATGTAAGTTCGCCATGTAACAGTAGAGTATGGCACAATGTAATTATACCTTGTGACCGTAGAGTATGGCACTATGTAACTATGGCATATGACATTCGAGTACGACACAGTGTAAGTACAGCACGCGTTAGTCGAATACGGCACAATGTAAGTAAGGCATATAACATTCGAGAAAGGCATAATGTAATTATTCATGTGACAGTAACGTGACAAAGAGTATGGTCCAGTGTGAGTACACCATGTGACAGTAATGAGACGGTAGTATATGGGAAAATGTGACTACGTCATGTGATGATAGAGAGTGCAGCACAGTACAAGTTCATTATGTGATGACAACTTATTCTGTTATTACTTGTTCTCTGACTTTTCTTGTATGCAATAGACATGTCTGACCTGAGTATTGTTGTATATAATCGACAGGTTTGTCCGATATCTATATAGTTGTATGTAATAGATAGTTCCATCCTATGTTAGAATTGTTGTACATTACAGATAGGTGTGATGAAAGTGAGTGTTGCTGTGTTCAGAGATGGCAGTGCCAAAGCTGAGGTGATTGGCACAGGGGGTGTAGAATAGGAGGAGTCTCAGGGGGTATTTCAGTTCCTCCACTGTGAGGCGAAGAAACAAGTGGTGCTCGTGATGAACAGAGAACCCATGTTGATCTGGCAACAGACTAGTCTCTCTGTCTCCCTGT
>JAODUO010005494.1:0-20523 GCA_025642075.2 Ridgeia piscesae
ATATACTTTGGAGTCAGACCACAACTATCTCTACTCTAAACATATACTTTGGAGTCAGACCACAACTATCTCTAATCTAAACATATACATAGGAGTCAGACCACAACTATCTCTAAACATATAATAGGGTCAGACCACAACCATCTCTACTCTAAACATATACTTAGGAGTCAGACCACAACTATCTCTACTCTAAACATATACATAGGAGTCAGACCACAACTATCTCTACTCTAAACATATACATAGGAGTCAGACCACAACTATCTCTACTCTAAACATATACATAGGAGTCAGACCACAACTATTCCTACTCTAAACATATACTAGGGTCAGACCACAACTATCTCTACTCTAAACATATACATAGGAGTCAGACCACAACTATCTCTACTCTAAACATATACATAGGAGTCAGACCACAACTATCTCTAATCTAAACATATACATAGGAGTCAGACCACAACTATATCTAATCTAAACATATACATAGGAGTCAGACCACAACTATCTCTAATCTAAACATATATATAGGAGTCAGACCACAACTATCTCTACTCTAAACATATACATAGGAGTCAGACCACAACTATCTCTACTCTAAACATATACATAGGAGTCAGACCACAACTATCTCTACTCTAAACATATACATAGGAGTCAGACCACAACTATCTCTACTCTAAACATATACATAGGAGTCAGACCACAACTATCTCTACTCTAAACATATACATAGGAGTCAGACCACAACTATCTCTACTCTAAACATATACATAGGAGTCAGACCACAACTATCTCTACTCTAAACATATACATAGGAGTCAGACCACAACTATCTCTAATCTATAAACATACACATAGGAGTCAGTGCAACCATCTCTATAAACATATACATAGGAGTCAGACCACAACTATCTCTACTCTAAACATATACATAGGAGACCACAACTATCTCTACTCTAAACATATACATAGGAGTCAGACCACAACCATCTCTACTCTAAACATATACATAGGAGTCAGATCTCTACTCTAAACATATACATAGGAGTCAGACCACAACTATCTCTACTCTAAACATATACATAGGAGTCAGACCACAACTATCTCTACTCTAAACATATACTTAGGAGTCAGACCACAACTATATCTAATCTAAACATATACATAGGAGTCAGACCACAACTATCTCTACTCTAAACATATACATAGGAGTCAGACCACAACTATCTCTACTCTAAACATATACATAGGAGTCAGACCACAACTATCTCTACTCTAAACATATACATAGGAGTCAGACCACAACTATCTCTACTCTAAACATATACATAGGAGTCAGACCACAACTATCTCTAATCTAAACATATACATAGGAGTCAAACCAAACATATATACATAGGAGTCAGACCACAACTATCTCTAATCTAAACATATACATAGGAGTCAGACCACAACTATCTCTACTCTAAACATATACATAGAGGTCAGACCACAACTATCTCTAATCTAAACATATACATAGGAGTCAAACCACAACTATATCTACTCTAAACATATACATAGGAGTCAGACAACAATCTCTAATCTAAACATACTTAGGAGTCAGACCCCAACTATCTATAAACAAATACATAGAGTCAGACCCCCAACTATATCTATAAACCTGTCCCCATAGATTAGACTACAACTATCTACAATCAAACATATACATGAGAGTCAGACCACAACTATCTTAAATCTAGCTGTATGTAGGAGTCAGACCACAACTGTCTCTAATCTAAACATGTACATGAGGTCAGACCACAACTATATCTACTCTAAACATATACATAGGAGTCAGACCAAATATCTATAAAACATACACCAGAGTCAGGCCTAAACTATCTCTAATCTAAACATATACTGGAGTCAGACCACAACTATCTCTACTCTAAACATATATATAGGAGTCAGACCACAACTATCTCTAATCTAAACATATACATAGGAGTCAAACCACAACTATATCTACTCTAAACATATACATAGGAGTCAGACCACAACTATCTCTACTCTAAACATATACATAGGAGTCAGACCACAACTATCTCTACTCTAAACATATATACATAGGAGTCAGACCACAACTATCTCTAATCTAAACATATACATAGGAGTCAGACCACAACTATCTCTAATCTAAACATATACATAGGAGTCAAACCACAACTATATCTACTCTAAACATATACATAGGAGTCAGACCACAACTATCTCTAATCTAAACATATACATAGGAGTCAGACCACAACTATCTCTACTCTAAACATATACATAGGAGTCAGACCACAACTATATCTACTCTAAACACATAGGAGTCAGACCACAACTATCTCTAATCTAAACATATACATAGGAGTCAGACCACAACTATCTCTAATCTAAACATATATATAGGAGTCAGACCACAACTCTCTCTAGTCTAAACTTATGTATGGAGTCAGACCATAACTATCTACTCTATAAAACATATACCAAAGTCTCAGACCACAGCTATCTCTACTCTAAACATATACATAGGAGTCAGAACCATGACTATCTCTACTCTAAACAGCAACATATGGAGTTGAATACCAACCATCTCATCCCTGACATACTCACCTTAGGAGTCCAAGCCCACAACTATATCTGCTCTAAACATATACACAGAGTCCAGACCACAGCATCTTAATCTAAACATATACATAGGAGTCAGACCAACTATCTCTACTCCTAGCTTATACTACATAAGACAGACCTGGCTATCTCAATCTAAACATATATAGAGTCAAACCACAACTATATCTACTCTAAACATATACATAGGAGTCAGACCACAACTATCTCTAATCTAAACATACTTAGGAGTCAGACCACAACTATCTCTACTCTAAACAAATACATAGGAGTCAGACCACAACTATATCTACTCTAAACATATACATAGGAGTCAGACCACAACTATCTCTAATCTAAACATATACATAGGAGTCAGACCACAACTATCTCTAATCTAAACATACTTAGGAGTCAGACCACAACTATCTCTAATCTAAACATATACATAGGAGTCAGACCACAACTATCTCTACTCTAAACATATACATAGGAGTCAGACCACAACTATATCTACTCTAAACATATACATAGGGGTCAGACCACAACTATCTCTAATCTAAACATATACATAGGGGTCAGACCACAACTATCTCTACTCTAAACATATACACAGGGGTCAGACCACAACTATATCTAATCTAAACATATACATAGGAGTCAGACCACAACTATATCTAATCTAAACATATACATAGGAGTCAGACCACAACTATCTCTACTCTAAACATATACATAGGAGTCAGACCACAACTATCTACTCTAAACATATACATAGGAGTCAGACCACAACTATCTCTACTCTAAACATATACATAGGAGTCAGACCACAACTATCTCTAATCTAAACATATACATAGGAGTCAGACCACAACTATCTCTAATCTAAACATATATACATAGGAGTCAGACCACAACTATCTCTAATCTAAACATATACATAGGGGTCAGACCACAACTATATCTAATCTAAACATATACATAGGAGTCAGACCACAACTATCTCTACTCTAAACATATACATAGGAGTCAGACCACAACTATCTCTACTCTAATCATATACATAGGGGTCAGACCACAACTATATCTAATCTAAACATATACATAGGAGTCAGACCACAACTATCTCCAATCTAAACATATACATAGGGGTCAGACCACAACCATATCTAATCTAAACATATACATAGGAGTCAGACCACAACTATATCTAATCTAAACATATACATAGGAGTCAGACCACAACTATCTCTAATCTAAACATATACATAGGAGTCAGACCACAACTATATCTAATCTAAACATATACATAGGAGTCAGACCACAACTATCTCTACTCTAAACATATACATAGGGGTCAGACCACAACTATATCTAATCTATACATATACATAGGAGTCAGACCACAACTATCTCTACTCTAAACATATACTTAGGGGTCAGACCACAACTATCTCTACTCTAAACATATACTTAGGAGTCAGACCACAACTATCTCTACTCTAAACATATACATAGGAGTCAGACCACAACTATATCTACTCTAAACATATACATAGGAGTCAGACCACAACTATCTCTAAAGCATATAGGAGTCAGACCACAACTATCTCTACTCTAAACATACTTTTGGGAGTTCAGACCCTGGCTTCCTCATCTAATCTGAAAAGCATACTTGAGGTCAGACCACAGCTATCTCTACTCTAAACATATACATAGGAGTCAGACCACAACCATCTCTACTCTAAACATATACATAGGAGTCAGACCACAACTATCTCTACTCTAAACATATACACAGGGGTCAGACCACAACTATCTCTAATCTAAACATATACTTAGGAGTCAGACCACAACCATCTCTACTCTAAACATATACATAGGGGTCAGACCACAACTATATCTAATCTAAACATATACATAGGAGTCAGACCACAACTATCTCTACTCTAAACATATACATAGGAGTCAGACCACAACTATCTCTACTCTAAACATATACATAGGAGTCAGACCACAACTATCTCTACTCTAAACATATACATAGGAGTCAGACCACAACTATCTCTACTCTAAACATATACACAGAGGTCAGACCACAACTATCTCTAATCTAAACATATACATAGCAGTCAGACCACAACTATATCTAATCTAAACATATACATAGGAGTCAGACCACAACTATCTCTACTCTAAACATATACATAGGAGTCAGACCACAACTATCTCTAATCTAAACATATACATAGGGGTCAGACCACAACTATCTCTACTCTAAACATATACACAGAGGTCAGACCACAACTATATCTAATCTAAACATATACATAGGAGTCAGACCACAACTATCTCTAATCTAAACATATACATAGGAGTCAGACCACAACTATCTCTAATCTAAACATATACATAGGAGTCAGACCACAACTATCTCTACTCTAAACATATACATAGGAGTCAGACCACAACTATCTCTAATCTAAACATATACATAGGAGTCAAACCACAACTATATCATATACATAGGAGTCAGACCACAACTATCTCTAATCTAAACATATACATAGGAGTCAGACCACAACTATATCTAATCTAAACATATACATAGGAGTCAGACCACAACTATCTCTACTCTAAACATATACATAGAAAGATCAGACTACAACTGTCTCTACTCTAAACATATACATGAGTCAGACCACAACTATCTCTATTAAACATATACATAGGAGTCAGACCACAACTATCTATAAACATATACATAGGAATCAGACCACAACTATCTCTGCTCTAAACATACATGAGGATCAGACCACAACTATCTCTATAAACATGGGGGTTGGAGCTAGCCATCTACTCTAAACATATAGCAGATTGAACCACACCTTCTATCTCTACCTCTAAAAACATATACATAGGGGTCAGACCACAACCATCTAAACCACAATTACACATAGGGTCAGACCACAACTATCTCTACTCTAAACATATACATAGGAGTCAGACCATCTACTCTAAACATATACATAGGAGTCAGACCACAACTATCTCTACTCTAAACATATACACAGAGGACCACAACTATATCTAATCTAAGCATATACTTAGGAGTCAGACCACAACTATCTCTACTCTAAACATATACTTAGGAGTCAGACCACAACTATCTCTAATCTAAACATATACATAGGAGTCAGACCACAACTATATCTAATCTAAACATATACATAGGAGTCAGACCACAACTATCTCTACTCTAAACATATACACAGAGGTCAGACCACAACTATCTCTATACAAACATTTCTATGCAGAGTCAGACACAAACTATCTTCTATATAAACATATACATAGAGTCAATTACAGCACTATCTCTCTAAGCTTATATACATAGGGGGTCAGACCACAACCATCTCTACTCTAAACATATAAATAGAAACACAACTATCTCTACTCTAAACATATACTTAGGAGTCAGACCACAACTATCCCAACCATCTATACTAGTGCGTGATGCCCCAGTAGGCGTTTAGCACTATAACAAATCAGAATGAGAATATACTGATGTAGTAACATTGAGAGGTTTTGCCGTGATCAGTACAGGATGACTCTGCTTACTGTTGGTTGTTGTGTAGGTTACCTAAAATAAACAGGCCATGTCAATAAAACCAGCATGATTATTACACGTTGCATGATGTGTAGGGGCTCTATCATATTCTAAACATATACATATGAGTATGACTGATCAAACTTGATCATCTAAGACCACAACTATCTCTACTCTAAACATATACTTAGGAGTCAGACCACAACTATCTCTACTCTAAACATATACTTAGGAGTCAGACCACAACTATATCTACTCTAAACATATACATAGGAGTCAGACCACAACCATCTCTACTCTAAACATATACATAGGAGTCAGACCACAACTATCTCTACTCTAAACATATACATAGGAGTCCATTACAACTATCTCTCTAAACATACATAGGAATAGATTATAACCATCTCTGTAAACATACATAGGTCAGACAACTATATCTATAAGCATATGGAGTCAGATTTACAACTATCTCTACTCTAAACATATACTTAGGAGTCAGACCACAACTATCCTAATCTAAACATACTTAGGAGTCAGACCACAACTATATCTAATCTGTTTCTACATAAGAGGTCAGATACAACATATCTCCTAATCTAGAAACATATACATGGAGGTCTGAGATACAACTATCTCCTCTAAACATATACTTGGGAGTCAGACCACAACTATCTCTACTCTAAACATATACATAGGAGTCAGACCACAACCATCTCTATAAACATATACATAGGAGTCAGACCACAACTATCTCTAATCTAAACATATACATAGGAGTCAAACCACAACTATATCTACTCTAAACATATACATAGGAGTCAGACCACAACTATCTCTAATCTAAACATATACATAGGAGTCAGACCACAACTATCTCTACTCTAAACATATACATAGGAGACCACAACTATCTCTACTCTAAACATATACATAGGAGTCAGACCACAACTATCTCTAATCTAAACATATACATAGGAGTCAGACCACAACTATCTCTAATCTAAACATATACATAGGAGTCAGACCACAACTATCTCTACTCTAAACATATACACAGAGGTCAGACCACAACTATATCTACTCTAAACATATACATAGGAGTCAGACCACAACTATCTCTAATCTAAACATATACATAGGAGTCAGACCACAACTATCTCTAATCTAAACATATATATAGGAGTCAGACCACAACTATCTCTACTCTAAACATATACATACATAGGAGTCAGACCACAACTATCTCTACTCTAAACATATACATAGGAGTCAGACCACAACTATCTCTACTCTAAACATATACATAGGGGTCAGACCACAACTATCTCTAATCTAAACATATACATAGGAGTCAGACCACAACTATCTCTACTCTAAACATATACATAGGAGTCAGACCACAACTATCTCTAATCTAAACATATACATAGGAGTCAAACCACAACTATATCTACTCTAAACATATACATAGGAGTCAGACCACAACTATCATAATCTAAAAGCATATACATGAGTCAAGACCCTAACTATCTCTATACAAACATATACATGAAGTCAGACACAATATCTCTAACAAACATATATATAGGAGTCAGACCACAACTATCTCTACTCTAAACATATACATAGGAGTCAGACCACAACTATCTCTAATCTAAACATATACATAGGAGTCAGACCACAACTATCTCTAATCTAAACATATACATAGGAGTCAGACCACAACTATCTCTACTCTAAACATATACATAGGAGTCAGACCACAACTATCTCTACTCTAAACATATACATAGGAGTCAGACCACAACTATCTCTACTCTAAACATATACTTAGGAGTCAGACCACAACTATCTCTAATCTAAACATATACATAGGGGTCAGACCACAACTATCTCTAATCTAAACATATACATAGGAGTCAGACCACAACTATCTCTACTCTAAACATATACTTAGGAGTCAGACCACAACTATCTCTACTCTAAACATATACATAGGAGTCAGACCACAACTATCTCTACTCTAAACATATACATAGGAGTCAGACCACAACTATCTCTAATCTAAACATATACATAGGAGTCAAACCACAACTATATCTACTCTAAACATATACATAGGAGTCAGACCACAACTATCTCTAATCTAAACATATACATAGGAGTCAGACCACAACTATCTCTACTCTAAACATATACATAGGAGTCAGACCACAACTATATCTACTCTAAACATATACATAGGAGTCAGACCACAACTATATCTACTCTAAACATATACATAGGAGTCAGACCACAACTATCTCTACTCTAAACATATACATAGGAGTCAGACCACAACTATCTCTACTCTAAACATATACACAGAGGTCAGACCACAACTATATCTACTCTAAACATATACATAGGAGTCAGACCACAACTATCTCTAATCTAAACATATACATAGGAGTCAGACCACAACTATCTCTACTCTAAACATATACATAGGAGTCAGACCACAACTATCTCTAATCTAAACATATACATAGGAGTCAGACCACAACTATATCTACTCTAAACATATACATAGGAGTCAGACCACAACTATCTCTAATCTAAACATATACATAGGAGTCAGACCACAACTATCTCTAATCTAAACATATACATAGGAGTCAGACCACAACTATCATCTCTATCTCTAAACATATACATAGAATTCAGACCACAACTATCTCTAATCTAAACATATACATAGGAGTCAGAAATTACTAACTATCTACTCTAAACATATACCTTAGGAGTCAGACCACACTTCCTCTCTAATCCAGCTTTCATACATAAGATTGAATACAACTATCTCGTCTAAGCATGTATAGGAGTCAGACCACAACTATCTCTAATCTAAACATATACATAGGAGTCAGAACATCTCTACTCTAAACATATACATAGGAGTCAGACCACAACTATCTCTAATCTAAACATATACATAGGAGTCAAACCACAACTATATCTACTCTAAACATATACATAGGAGTCAGACCACAACTATCTCTATTCTAAACATATACGTCAGACCACAACTATCTCTAATCTAAACATATACACAGAGGATTAGAATACAACCTCTCTAATCTAAACATATACATAGGAGTCAGACCACAACTATCTCTACTCTAAACATATACATAGGAGTCAGACCACAACTATCTCTACTCTAATCATATACATAGGGGTCAGACCACAACTATATCTAATCTAAACATATACATAGGGAATTGAATACAACTATCTCAATCTAAACATATACATGAGAGGTCAGACCCTAGCCATGCTCTAATCCTAACCCATATACATAGAGTCAGATACAACTATAATCTAAACATATACATAGAGAGTTAAGACCCTGACCATCTCTAATCTAAACATATCATAGAGTCAGACCACAACCTTATATCTAATCTAAACATATACATAGGAGTCAGACCACAATATCTCTATAAACACCTACATGGAGGTCAGACAACAATATCTAATCTAAACATATACATAGGAGTCAGACCACAACTATCTCTACTCTAAACATATACATAGGGGTCAGACCACAACTATCTCTACTCTAAACATATACATAGGGGTCAGACCACAACTATCTCTAATCTAAACATATACATAGGGGTCAGACCACAACTATCTCTACTCTAAACATATACATAGGAGTCAGACCACAACTATCTCTAATCTAAACATATACATAGGAGTCAGACCACAACTATCTCTACTCTAAACATATACACAGGGGTCAGACCACAACTATATCTAATCTAAGCATATACTTAGGAGTCAGACCACAACTATCTCTACTCTAAACATATACATAGGAGTCAGACCACAACTATATCTACTCTAAACATATACATAGGAGTCAGACCACAACTATCTCTACTCTAAACATATACACAGGGGTCAGACCACAACTATCTCTAATCTAAACATATACATAGGAGTCAGACCACAACCATCTCTACTCTAAACATATACATAGGAGTCAGACCACAACTATATCTAATCTAAACATATACATAGGAGTCAGACCACAACTATCTCTACTCTAAACATATACATAGGAGTCAGACCACAACTATCTCTACTCTAAACATATACATAGGAGTCAGACCACAACTATCTCTACTCTAAACATATACATAGGAGTCAGACCACAACTATCTCTACTCTAAACATATACACAGAGGTCAGACCACAACTATCTCTAATCTAAACATATACATAGCAGTCAGACCACAACTATATCTAATCTAAACATATACATAGGAGTCAGACCACAACTATCTCTACTCTAAACATATACATAGGAGTCAGACCACAACTATCTCTAATCTAAACATATACATAGGGGTCAGAGACCACAACTATCTCTACTCTAAACATATACACAGAGGAGTCAGACCACAACTATATCTAATCTAAACATATACATAGAGGTCAGACCACAACTATCTCTAATCTAAACATATACATAGGAGTCAACACAACTATATCTACTCTAAACATATACATAGGAGTCACCACAACTATATCTACTCTAAACATATACATAGGAGTCAGACCACACAACTATCTCTAATCTAAACATATACATAGGAGTCAAGCCACAACTATATCTACTCTAAACATATACATAGGAGTCAGACCACAACTATCTCTAATCTAAACATACACAGGGGTCAGACCACAACTATATCTAATCTAAGCATATACTTAGGAGTCAGACCACAACTATCTCTACTCTAAACATATACATAGGAGTCAGACCACAACTATCTCTACTCTAAACATATACATAGGAGTCAGACCACAACTATCTCTACTCTAAACATATACATAGGAGTCAGACCACAACTATCTCTACTCTAAACATATACATAGGAGTCAGACCACAACTATCTCTACTCTAAACATATACATAGGGGTCAGACCACAACTATCTCTACTCTAAACATATACATAGGGGTCAGACCACAACTATCTCTACTCTAAACATATACTTAGGAGTCAGACCACAACTATCTCTACTCTAAACATATACATAGGGGTCAGACCACAACTATCTCTACTCTAAACATATACATAGGGGTCAGACCACAACTATCTCTACTCTAAACATATACATAGGAGTCAGACCACAACTATCTCTACTCTAAACATATACATAGGAGTCAGACCACAACTATCTCTACTCTAAACATATACACAGGGGTCAGACCACAACTATCTCTACTCTAAACATATACTTAGGAGTCAGACCACAACTATCTCTACTCTAAACATATACTTAGGAGTCAGACCACAACTATCTCTAATCTAAACATATACATAGGAGTCAGACCACAACTATATCTACTCTAAACATATACATAGGAGTCAGACCACAACTATCTCTACTCTAAACATATACTTAGGGGGTCAGACCACAACTATCTCTACTCTAAACATATACTTAGGAGTCAGACCACAACTATCTCTACTCTAAACATATACATAGGAGTCAGACCACAACTATCTCTACTCTAAACATATACATAGGGGTCAGACCACAACTATCTCTACTCTAAACATATACATAGGAGTCAGACCACAACTATCTCTACTCTAAACATATACTTAGGAGTCAGACCACAACTATCTCTAATCTAAACATATACATAGGAGATGTTTGAAACATGTAGTGATGTTACGACTCTGGTCAGTTAACAACATTGCAATAGTATTTCTTGTTCAATAATAAGCAATTCATGTTTTCTCCAAACGTATCAATAAAATAACATATGCTCCATAGAAAATGTCGTAAAGTCTAAATGCATCTCGGAACACATTGCCACCTTGTTAACAGTGTTAATAGTGTACAACTTCATAGCACGACTAGGTAGTTCACAAGACACGTAAGACTGACACGTGTCTTTCGGAGGAATCGCCTTAGAATAGTCTGAAGCCTGTGCTACGAAACAGAATGACCTCCATCATGTCCAATGCTTCTTGTTACTTCTGGAACTCTGTCGTAGTTCTCCGTTTGTCGTTCATATTTCACTTGATGATACGCGAGAACAGTCTGCAAATGAACGGTAGGCCTACATCGTGAGCAGAACACAGATATCACACATACTCTGCATTGCATTAATAGGTAACCGAACCCAGGGGAGGGCTTCTAGGCAGATCCCCGAGACACGCCATGGGGCATGATATGTAGGATTAGCCTATTACCGTGTAGGAATTTATATCCATAATGTTTTCGAGTGCTTGAAGATTTACTGACTTTCGGCAAATGCAGGTTTTTAAATAAATATAATTTAGAAGCTGTCATGTAAACCACCCGTGGCAATTACCCAATGCGAAGCATATAAGTTAGCAATTACTTGACTGACGTCAGCAAGGATTCAAATCAGTGAAGTTTGGGACACTTCACAAATACAGTTCGGGAGCAGCCACACACGACAGCGTTACCACCTGTGATGGAGTTGTTTGTATGGTATAGACATGTTCTCATTGATGGCGTGTAATGAATTATAAAATGTGTAACGAAGTATTTAATACTTCGTTACAATATTTAAGTAGCTTGTTTTCTCAAGTATTCGGCACTTGTACTGTTCACGAAGTCGTTTTATCTAAAGTAACCCTACTTTTATTCCTTTAATTTCGAAATGTTTTCTTTATAATAATTATTACGTCGACCTGTTGACGCTCCTCTCATCTTCGTTATAAAGGATTTAGGAGCAATATAAGTTAACTTATTATTTGTAGTAGTAATAACATTATGCAATTCGGCGATTCCTAGGCCAGATTTCGAACGTTCCGTTTACTTGATTACTCAAGTATGCTTTTCCAATGTGCTTTTAGGTTTACTTAAGTAGGTTTTAGGCGAGTTATTTGTACATTTGTTCAAGTATAAAAAGTACAATTATTTTAAAATTGGTAATTTAACCCATAAGGCAGCATTAAGTAGGAGAAATATAGACGTAAACGCACCCCTGGAGTTTGCGTGCGTCCACAGCATACAGCGCGGCAGCAAATGACGACAGACCAGACGGAGACGATCAATTCGACCAGGTAGGCAACGAAACAGAAGAACCGCACGACCATGACAGCTCGCCCCTGGGAATAGATACAACGGCGACGGAATTAACATGCTATGAAACGACACATGTTCCTAGCTGCTATCTAATATAATGCTCATAATAACTAGCTGCACTTAAATGCATGTCGGACCTTTCGTGAATTTTTGTTTTTACTTTCTACTAGTCATGAGTACTACTCGATTCTAGCAGGTAATAACGGACCATAATTATGGTCCTATGTGAACAGATCTTAAGTGTTCGACGTTTGGAGAGGGTTCGCTACAATTACATGGGATAATGTCACTATAGTTAGATTTATATGATTCCTATAGTTATATTATCGCAGTTTTATTTCTGATTAATATATGTGTAACAGTAGCATACACTTACCACCGGGTGATGATAAATTGCATTTAAAGACACTAAGTCGGTGCCGAAACGATAGAAGGCCAGCACAGCGGCAATGACTGACGTCACCATGAATGCGATGATCTGAAGAAAACAAAAATTTTCTTTAAACACACATTGGATGGTCCGCTATGAACAATGCATTATTAAATTTGTCAAACACCTCCGCAAACTAAGGACGGTGGTTGTCTACACTACATCTGGTAGATATCATATTTCGGTGGAAAGGCAGCAACAATCATTAGAACAGCAACACCAGGACCATCAGCACTCAATGGATCAGCTGCAGAAACAGTATCGAGAGCTGCAACAAGTCCTCAACACCTCGACAGAGCACCAACTACAGATACAACATCGTGAGACACAGCTGAAAGAACTCACGAAACTCAGAGAGACATTGGCGAAATACGAAAACTGTAGGTATATGTGTTCGTTTACTTACTACTGCTTTTCAAATTAAACTAATGCAAGCGCCTTTGGCAGTCTCCTTCAAACGCTCTAGATTCATCTTTTACCTAACGATACGGCTACTTGTATAACGGTATTATTAGGAACATTGTATGGACAGACGTATGCCTTCTATTGTTCCAGTTTACACAAATAGTCGACAACAGACCAATGAACATCTTACGTAGCATGGGAGATAACATTAAATGGTTAACATGGATTCATACCATCGCTGTGCAAAGATGGGTTTGATAAGATGGGTTTAAAAACATATGTAGACTTAAAGACAGGGGAGCCTAAAATGATAGTTGAATCCATAAGTGTGCGACTCTTGTTTCATGGCGAGGGTGATATCGGCACTAATGTTCTGTTTTTTCGTTTCTTTTATTCCTCCTTATTGTTCTTTCACTGCTGCTTTTACCAGAGGCACGACGCTTTTATTATTTATAATAATAATAGTAATAGTATTTGCTCTTTCACATATCATATTCTGACTTTAACGACCTCTTCATGCAGTGACATGGCTATAGGCAACTGATTCGGAAAGTGTCTCTGTAAGATGCATACAAATAATGTTAACTTCCAGTAACCGTGGATGGGGCCTGGAGTTCTTGGACGACATGGTCAACTTGCTCGGCTGTATGCGCTGGTGGGAGACATCACAGAACGCGCAAGTGTGACAATCCCGCACCAGACTGTGGAGGAGCCGATTGCACTGGTCCCAGTGTGGAAACAGGGGCGTGTAACATCGAACACTGTCCAGGTAAATTACGTTAAATAACACTAGAAAATAACATAACACTCAAGACGAAAAATACCGGCTAGGAGCTATTGTGGAGAGCGCGTCCAGAATCAAAGCGCGCGCTTTGTCATAAACTGATTCCAGTTATCATGTTGGTTCACTACGTTATGCGCGTCCCACCCAGACCACCATATATTTAAAAGTAATCCGTGTGGCAAGCATTATGAAAGTATTAACTCCACACTGCTATACTTAAACTTTTCGCGCCGAAATGTATATTGATATAACTCCTGTGTTTGTGTGTGTGTGTGTGTGTGTGTGTGTGTGTGTGTGTGTGTGTGTGTGTGTGTGTGTGTGTGTGTGTGTGCGCACGTACGCACACACGTACGTACGCGCATATATGTATGTACATACGTGCATGCATGAATGTATGTACGTACGTAAGTATGTATGTATGTTTATTTGTGGACTCACATCGCAGGCAATTTTGCATGCATCGTGCTTAAACGCTGCATACTTTTTAGCATAGTATTTATAGTAAATAGGCCAAGTTTAGTTTAACAATACAGTCAGTGTCCAGTTACACTTGATCAATACGGGTAGGTTGTCGTTGTCGGAGAACAGGTGCACTCATGGAAACAGCAATGTATGACGAATTTACTTTGTTGTTTCTGGTAAAATTATCGTAATCCTTGTGATGTTGCACAGACGATGCCCTCAACTGCGCTGATCTGCTGAATAGAGGCTTCAGAACAAGCGGCGTGTACGACATCTTCATGCCGAGTAAGGACAAGACATTCAAGGTGTACTGTGACCAAGATTCGGACGAAGGAGGGTGGATGGTTCGTCTTCATTCTTGATGATTGCGCAACTGTAGTTTTTGTTTGTTTGTGTGCGTGCGCGTGCGCGTGTATGTGCGTGTGTGCGAGTATTTCATTGCGCACGTATTTCATTGCGTATGTATAATTATGTGTGTGTGTGTGTGTGTGTGTGTGTGTGTGTGTGTGTGTGTGTGTGTGTGTGTGTGTGTGTGTGTGTGTGTGTGTGTGTGTGTGTGTGTGTGTGTGTGTGTGTGTGTGTGAGATAGTGATTGTGAAAGTGTGTGTGCGTACACAAGTGTGTGCATGCATGGTGCATGAGTATATATATAATATATATAATTATATATATATATATATATATATATATATATATATATGTGTGTGTGTTTGTTTGTGTGTGTGTGTGTGTGTGTGTGTGTGTGTGTGTGTGTGTGTGTGTGTGTGTGTGTGTGTGCGTGGGAGTGCATCGTAATCGTAATCGTGATATTTGTATAGCGCTGTTCCACCATCTAGCTGTTGCTCACAGCGCTGTACAAAACGTTCTTAAAAATAGATAAGTCTTTACTTTAACTTCAAAAGCAGCAGTCATCATAGTTAATGTCAGACGCCTCAGTAGTGCATTCCACAGACATGGGTCTGCCACGCTGTAAGCCCTGTCACCCCATTGACGTCTTGTGCGTGGCACACACAATACAATTATTAGTGTTCGCTGGAGCGTAGCGACCTAACAGGCTGGCGTCGGCTTACACATTGTTCAATGTATCCAGGTGCACGACCAGGCAGTGCTCGACGAGTGAGTAGCAGGATATAGAATTCCACTCGCGATGCTATCGGCAGCCAGTGCAACTTCATCTGCGCAGTGTAGCATGGCTATATTTCATGGCGCCGTTGATCAGGCGGGATGCCCAGTTCTGCACTTTCAGAAGCCGTTGTATTTGCTTCAGAGGCAGTCTATATAGTAGTGCATTGCCAACACCGAGTCTTCTTGCAACATATAAGTGTATGACTTGTTCAATCGCTGCTGCTGTCAGATACCGTCTGATCCTCGAGATGTTGCGGAGGTGGAATATTG
This sequence comes from Ridgeia piscesae, assembly GCA_025642075.2. Classification (NCBI taxonomy): domain Eukaryota; kingdom Metazoa; phylum Annelida; class Polychaeta; order Sabellida; family Siboglinidae; genus Ridgeia; species Ridgeia piscesae. The sequence continues at coordinate 16,859 of JAODUO010005494.1, forward strand.
CTGACTTGCATACAGCAGTCACATGGGACTGCATCGTCATCTCAGCATCAAACTGGACACTAAGATTATGAACACTGTGAGTCAACCTGACCAAACAGTTACCCATACGCAACGCTTGCAGCTTGATATTCTTTAGCTGTTGAATATTGGAATAATACTACTTCTGCTTTTGAGTCGTTCAACTTCATGGAGTTTATTTTCATCCTTATCCTCTTTTCTGTTACACACCGTTCAATGCACTAAACAGCCGCATGAATGTCCTCCTGGCCGGGTTTAACTGTGATGTATATTTGCATGTTTGCGTTTGGAGGAGTGCTATCTATATGTGTAGCTGTGAGTGTAGCTATGTGTGCGTGTGAATACATGGGTACGTAGGTGTGAGCATGTGTGCGTGTATGTAGTACATGTGATTGTGCCAATTTGCATGCACGTATTAATATTTGTACCCAGGAATAAGTGGCTAGCTATTATATTTACAAATTGTACAAATTAATGTTATCCAACTATTCCATAATGTAATGTTCAGTCATTTATTAAAGCATACGTGATGACATGTATTTAATGCAATGGTGTGTTGGAGGAAGCTATATGTTCATTATAAAATCTGGGGAGAAAATATATGTTGATGATAACAGTATGTGTGGAGGAAAGATGACATAATTGTAATGATCTCTCGGTGGTCATCTGAAACATGTTCACTGCAATGACGTTGGTAAGAATAAATGTGTTGACTGAAATTATATTTGTGGAAGAGGTATGCCATTATTATGCCAACGACTACCAGTACTTCGATTTCCTACTAATTTGGCCAGGACTTGACATTTGTTCAAAGGCAGTGTTACATTTCTAGTCGTTACATTTTCGAAAGTTTCCTCCCCGAACCTATCACAGCATGTACCCTGTGACCTACACATTTAATGTGTTGTTAGGTTTTCCAGAGAAGGCAAGATGGCTCGGTCGACTTCTATCGCGACTGGAAAAACTACAAGGAAGGATTCGGCGACTTGACCGGCGAATTCTGGCTTGGTGGGTGAACCTAGATCAGCCTTTCTGTCATGATGCGTCCCTGTGTTTGGTTCCAAAGATTTAGCGCAACATAAATTATATTATGCTTAAAATCTTAAATCTAAGCTCCCCAAAACATACAATGCGTTTGTGCATTCGTACGCTCACATCCGTGCGTGAGTATGTACGTGCATACGTACTTGTGAATTTAAATGCCATGACCATCTTTTCAGGAAACAAGTAGTATAAACAAAGCTTGTTTGCTGATCGGATGTTGTTATTAGTGATTTGTATTCTGTTAGATACGCAACTGTGGTCCCAGCGTATTTACGTGGCAATCGATGTTCTTCGTTTAGAATTTTAAATACTTAACTCAAAAATTATTCAAACAATTTGTTTGCGTAGAATATACTAAGTATGAATGGTAAATATTTAGACGACGTATATAAATGTTTGATAATGTTTCTATCGAGACGTGTTCCCTGTTGTTTACGGTAAAAATAAGACGGAACAGTACATTGTGTAGCTTGTTTATACCGTGTATAAATCGAGTTTCTTTTTTAAATTTAGAGATGTTTTGCTTATGGTCTGGATATGCTAAATCAGAACCAGATACTTTCTTAATCCATCTTCTTAGCAGAATGTGGGATTCAGTAAAAGGCAAACACTCAACAGAGACCGGTAGATAGAAGAAAACTATCGGTCTGTTTCGGCACGATGAAAACGTTACGATGTTTATGGTCAGAGCGTGTCGATTCTCTCCGTTTTAATGTTACATTCTTAACAGATCATAACTGTATTCCGCATAGACTCATGAAATATAAGGTTATTATAAAAAATAGATATTCCTGGCACTCGATGCTTAGGTCATCTGAGTAGAAAACGTTACCTTACAGTAACGCATACGGTAACTGTAACGTAATTAGCAGCTATTAAACGACTAACTATACAGACTGTTATAATGACAAATTATTTAGTACTAAATTACCTTTAACCATGACGTTGTTTTCTCACATGATTTGATAACATTGTCGTCCAGCATAAATTGAATTGCCTTAAATGTAACATTATTTATCATCAGTATGCAACGCATACTTCTTATTTATTTGTTGATTTTGTTTCTTAACTCCCTAAAGAAGGGGGGCATGAAGCCGCTTAGATTCTCATTGACCGTGGCGAATTGGTGATAATGATAGTGATGATTTGTTGAAATGTTAGCAAATGTTGCAAGTTGTGCATTTTATCACTTCAGGCAACGACTACCTACACTGGATCACATCGCAAGCAAATTACAAATTAAGAGTCGAACTGACAGCCTTTAATGGCTCTACCAGATACGCAGTCTACACGACCTTCGCTGTTGCTTCTGAGAGCTACAATTACAGGTTGTCAATAGGAGGATACCGAGGCACAGCCGGTGAGTAAGACATATAACTAGATAAATAAATATAAAGGTTCATGCCCCACTAAGGCTGTCAGGGTAGATATCTGACAACGATCAGTCAACTGACCTTTGGCCTTTACGGAGCCAATGGCTAATAGTGCAACACACCGAATTGCGTTGTTTGCACAACATATTCCTGATATAATAATGTTGAGTTTATCAATTATCCGAGAAAGTAAATCCATGACGTGTTATTCAATATTATTTTTTAGACATTTCGTGTGTCTGTGTTATTATAATGTTCAGAGTTGTCGATTCTCGTCATTTTATGATGCTACTTATGCTGCAGGCGACTCAATGAGAAATGAAAACGGCATTCCTTTCTCCACGAAAGACCGTGATAATGACAACCACTATACACTTTGAGCTGAAACCACACAAACGTCAGTTCACGTATGATGCACGAATGTGATTTTTTACAAATGACACACCCTAATGAGAAGTGACCCCCCCTCTGTCCCCACAATACATGACAAAACATAAATGTGATTTTTGACAAATGACACCCCCATCTGTCCCCCCAATACATGACAAAACATAAATGTGATTTTTGACAAATGACACCCCCCTCTGTCCCCCCAATACATGACAAAACATAAATGTGATTTTTGACAAATGACACACCTAATGAGGAGTGACACCCCCTCTGTCCCCACAATACATGACAAAACATAAATGTGATTTTTGACAAATGACACACCCTAATGAGGAGTGACACCCCGTCTGTCCCCACAATACATGACAAAACATAAATGTGATTTTTGACAAATGACACACCCTAATGAGGAGTGACACCCCGTCTGTCCCCACAATACATGACAAAACATAAATGTGATTTTTGACAAATGACACACCCTAATGAGGAGTGACACCCCCGTCTGTCCCCACAATACATGACAAAACATAAATGTGATTTTTGACAAATGACACACCCTAATGAGGAGTGACACCCCCGTCTGTCCCCACAATACATGAGAAAACATAAATGTGATTTTTGACAAATGACACACCCTAATGAGGAGTGACACCCCCGTCTGTCCCCACAATACATGAGAAAACATAAATGTGATTTTTGACAAATGACACACCCTAATGAGGAGTGACACCCCGTCTGTCCCCACAATACATGACAAAACATAAATGTGATTTTTGACAAATGACACCCCTAATGAGGAGTGACCCCCCCATCTGTCCCCACAATACATGACAAAACATA
>JAODUO010005505.1:0-10223 GCA_025642075.2 Ridgeia piscesae
TCCATAAAACATCAGCAAATTCGTGGGTTACATTTTTTTTTGCTGTCAGGTCAAAGAAAAAACAATTTAGACTTTTTCAATAGTTTTTAAAATGACATCAAAAACACTTTCGTGGGTTTCCCCAAAGAATTTAAGAATTAAATTTTTGGAAAAATTGAAATTTCAGGTTAAAGGTCGTTTGATGACCTCTTTTTGGTTCAGATTGATCTAAAATTTGGTGGGAAGCATAGACTCATGATCACATTTTATCAAAACCGAAGACGGTCATGTAAATTCTTGATTTATTTGACATGGTAAAAACTTATAAAATTCATTTAAATCAATTACACTAAGCAAGAAGGTTTCAAAAAATGTCAAAATGTAATTAACTATTATCATTAAAGTTTTATATCCATCAGCAATTATTTATTTATAAGCCCAAAAATGGTGCTTGAAATTTGAAGGTTTTGCCCATGAAATATTAAGATTGTAAACAAAATAGTAGACATTATTTTAGGACAAAATACTAGTATAATCTACTGGATAACTCAAATGTGGATAATAAAAAGCAGGTTTTTGCACCTCATATTCATGGAAATGTTTGAACTAACATACTAAAAAATTAAATAGATAAGTTCTGCAATTTCAAAATAATATTATATTGAATTTGACTTTCGCTAGCATTCATATATCTGATGTTTTTAAAGATTTCACCCATCAAAACTTGGTTCTTCCCATATCTTAAGAATTATGTAACTGAGTACAAGTGGGTCAGTTCTATTTTTATATCTATCCAGGTGTAAAAAATAAGGAATTACTAATTTTGTTTCAAAATTAAAAACATTAAAAAAATTTCTGAAAAAAGTTTAGGCTGTTTTTTAAAAAACGTTTTAAGCAAAACAATTCTAAAACAGGTATCGTAATTCATTATTTACATGTTAATGACCTTAAAGAATATAAAACAATGATTTTGTTCTTGTTTTGTTACTTTGTATACCTCATAATATCTGTGATTGTACTGTGTCATTTAGTAACAGTTTAGATAAAAATAATATTTTAGATACAAACAAAGATCAAGGAACAAGATAAGGATTAAATTGTAAATAAAGTTCATATCTTTCCAAATTTACTGTGTTTCTCCCTGGAGCTTTCAGTGTCTTCTCAACAGGACTAAATTCTGTATCATATGAATGGACTGGTAGATCTACAGAAGTAGCTCAATGTTGAACCAGTTTATTACTTCTAATGTGTGTCTGCTATTTTCTCAGTACACCACGTAACAGTTGGACATATCCCATACGTTGTACATCTTACATTGTTCAGCAGGACAAGCTGCTAATTATAAGTGTACCAGAATGACCCAGAGACCAGCCACAGTGGCAGTGGGCTTGCTGGTGGGGTCACACAAGGTGTGACCTTAATCACTGACCTGTATTCCAGTGTCAGGTCGACCTACATAGGCGTGTGTATACATGCATGTAGTTGGCAGCTCTCAGTCGTGTTGTTGTCAGTCCCAGTCAACGTTTACAGTAGTTTGGATTCTTTACTCACCATGAAGCCCGACTATGATGACGATTATTTTGACATGGACCACTGTAAGTACTAAGTACCATGTAAATGTGTCCGCTGTAGTGACAGAGGTGTGGGACTTGAAGGTTATCAGTGACCACTGTTGCCTGCCTGTTAGTTGGCTAAATAGAACACGGTCAGGCAGAATGTCGCGGAAGTCACGACTTAGAATAGGGGTCTGGGTTAATGTGTTTATTATCGCTACCAGTGTATCATTTCAAGTGTAGCTGGCTCGATTAGCAACAGTGGGTTGCTAAATTGTTTGTTTCTTTAAATAAACTGTTAATTAAACATGTTTATCTTGAAAATTACTTGTGTGTATGTGTCACCTTTCTGTGGGTTTGTTGTTTAGTTCAAGTGGTAGTCATTTTATAAAGTTGAATTGGGATAGCAGACTTCATTGAGGGGGTGTTTATGATTGAAGGGATTTAGTTGTTGAGCTAATTTAGGCCACTTTAATAATGTAAAAGGGCCCTTTTTTTTTAATAAAGGAGTCGGGGGGGAACCCTGCAAAATGGTCGGTAATTCATGTTTTAAAACATGAACGGACCTGGAAAATTTTTTCAGACCCTTTTAAAATCTGACTTTATTTGGAAATTGGGTAAAACAAATTTTAAACAAAAATAATTCTTCCCCAATTTAATTTTTTAAAAGGGGTTTAAAAAACAAAAAACCCAAGGGTGAAAATACACACAAGTTTTTTCAAGATTGTTTAAATTAACAGTTTATTTAAAGAAACAAACAATTTAGCAACCCACTGTTGCTAATCGAGCCAGCTACACTTGAAATGATACACTGGTAGCGATAATAAACACATTAACCCAGACCCCTATTCTAAGTCGTGACTTCCGCGACATTCTGCCTGACCGTGTTCTATTTAGCCAACTAACAGGCAGGCAACAGTGGTCACTGATAACCTTCAAGTCCCACACCTCTGTCACTACAGCGGACACATTTACATGGTACTTAGTACTTACAGTGGTCCATGTCAAAATAATCGTCATCATAGTCGGGCTTCATGGTGAGTAAAGAATCCAAACTACTGTAAACGTTGACTGGGACTGACAACAACACGACTGAGAGCTGCCAACTACATGCATGTATACACACGCCTATGTAGGTCGACCTGACACTGGAATACAGGTCAGTGATTAAGGTCACACCTTGTGTGACCCCACCAGCAAGCCCACTGCCACTGTGGCTGGTCTCTGGGTCATTCTGGTACACTTATAATTAGCAGCTTGTCCTGCTGAACAATGTAAGATGTACAACGTATGGGATATGTCCAACTGTTACGTGGTGTACTGAGAAAATAGCAGACACACATTAGAAGTAATAAACTGGTTCAACATTGAGCTACTTCTGTAGATCTACCAGTCCATTCATATGATACAGAATTTAGTCCTGTTGAGAAGACACTGAAAGCTCCACGGGAGAACACAGTAAATTTGGAAAGATATGAACTTTATTTACAATTTAATCCTTATCTTGTTCCTTGATCTTTGTTTGTATCTAAAATATTATTTTTATCTAAACTGTTACTAAATGACACAGTACAATCACAGATATTATGAGGTATACAAAGTAACAAAACAAGAACAAAATCATTGTTTTATATTCTTTAAGGTCATTAACATGTAAATAATGAATTACGATACCTGTTTTAGAATTGTTTTGCTTAAAACTGTTTCTTTAACAAACTTATGACGCTAAACTTATAATTCATGAAATTTGTTTTAATGTTATGTACTCAGCTGGTACTCGCATATCAAAACTTCCCCCAGTAATTCCTATATTTTTGTACACCTGGATAGATATAAAAATAGAACTGACCCACTTGTACTCAGTTACATAATTCTTAAGATATGGGAAGAACCAAGTTTTGATGGGTGAAATCTTTAAAAACATCAGATATATGAATGCTAGCGAAAGTCAAATTCAATATAATATTATTTTGAAATTGCAGAACTTATCTATTTAATTTTTTAGTATGTTAGTTCAAACATTTCCATGAATATGAGGTGCAAAAACCTGCTTTTTATTATCCACATTTGAGTTATCCAGTAGATTATACTAGTATTTTGTCCTAAAATAATGTCTACTATTTTGTTTACAATCTTAATATTTCATGGGCAAAACCTTCAAATTTCAAGCACCATTTTTGGGCTTATAAATAAATAATTGCTGATGGATATAAAACTTTAATGATAATAGTTAATTACATTTTGACATTTTTTGAAACCTTCTTGCTTAGCTAACGATTTATCACTCGCCTGGGTTTTTCAAACGTGAAGCATTGCAATCCTCAAACCAACTAATATTAGTGTAAATAAATTTACATACATTACAATTAGAGCTAGTCCAATGGGGCTTTCTAAAAAATGGCCGGTATGATGACTATGATCACCAAAACCTCTCATCAAGGACAATCAAATACTTGTTATTTGTTTACTGGGGGAAATGTAAACAATTAATTATTTGTTTGAGTTTCAATTTTTTTAAAAAAATAATTTTTTTTGTTTGGGTTTTTTTTTCGATTAAATAAAACGACAACCATCAAACCTAAACTTAAAAATGGTAAAACAAAAACCCTTTAAAAAACAACAACAAAAAATAACAAATTGAAAAAATTCCCGGAATGCAACTAAGGGGTATGATAGCTCTGTGATTACGGTAATATTGGTATTTGTGTCGAGGTATTGATTGTTAGCAATGTCTGGGTACAGGTTAGGACTTATGCTAAATTTAGGGTTAGCCTTAAGGTTAGTTTAAGTTATACTAGTTAGAATAAAACTGGAATTGCGACACCATGAAAAAATACTGATGTTACTGTAATCGCTGAGCTACATGTTGCTGCCACAGACAATGTCGAGTTTTGCGCAAGTTTGTTTTGTGAATTGTATTCTTTACAGGAATTTAAATGAGTTTATTGTGTAGACTAGGCTTCGTGACATCGGCTATACTATAGTAGTGACTATATAAGTAGTAGTGTGCACAGCCACAGCCCTAAACTATTACTACGATACGTGATGAGAAGTGTCTTTGGTGGCTGTAAAAAGTCGTTTTCATGGTTAAGACAGAACATCAAAGATCGACGTTAAGTGTCGTTCTATGAAAATCTAAATCAGACTGACTTATAATATACCATTCCATATAAGATTGGGCATCAGCCCACAATCGTCATGTCAATACTACTACAATCATTCTAGAGTACAGACTAGACTGTCAATGTCAGTGACACATATCCAGTGGTAAGACTGAAATACTTTCATTTCGTACAGGTACAACTTCGTGCAATCTATAATTTAATACACGAATAACTTATTTTACTTACCCCATGCTGAAAGGTTACCGCATACCTAAATAAGCAAACAAAACCTGTCCAAAAATGAAGCCACTTTGCTAGAAAAGGTTTTGACCGGAAGTAAAACAAACTCGGACGCGCGATGATCTATGGGAAAAGCAAATCGCGTTTTTCCACGCGGGATTTTAGAGATCTCTTTGTGAAATATAAACAGCAAGAGTCGTCTGTTATTTACCCAATTTACAACATCCTGTGATTCAGACGAACTTCACTGACCGGTCCCACAGTTAAACGAGGCTTCACGCCGTATTGTGATATGGCTGCAGCAACGACAGCCCATCCAGGAGGTTCAGGAACACGTGAGTAACACACCCATTTTACCGACGCTCGCTAGGAATGGTGAATCTTGAATTATTTTCATTCGCGAAGATTTCGCAAATTCTGACAGGTGCCTATAAACCACGCATTTGACGAGTAAATTACGTCTTAGAAATACCAAACTGGTATTTATTCATAGTCGTATAATTTATATTCAGACGGTTTGGTGTATCTACCAACTTTGTTATAATTGTGGTTGATTCAGAGTCGGACTCCATCCATGACGACATAATTGCGCATGTGCGTTGGTTTTGACAGACTGTCAAACCTAGTAAATAGAATGCATTCAAAAATCCGAGACCTTCACAAATATCGGGTGCAATTGAATACTTCAGGAGTTATAATTTTTTAAATATTACTTATGCCACATTAATGCTGAAATATGGGAAAAATAGTCATAATGCTCTGTTAGCATGCAAATAGTGGCTAATGTCCTAGAATTTGTATTGTTTTGTTATCACCTTTACTATGCACTAGTTTATATCTTAGCCTACATATGCTGGTGTACTTATTATACAATATATAATGGGTCAGAACATAGCATGTTTTATGTGTTTTGGAAATGTTATACTGAAAAATAATATATCAATATCAGTTATGTTATAATAAATAGTTTGCAGTGAACACCAGTAATTCAGCGAAAATTGATGCCAACAATTTTGCATCAGTCGCAGTTCGCGACAGGATACTTGTGTGATTTCTTGTCAGTCAATTAGAAAATGTGTTGATATTCACTGCAAATGTTGCACAAAATTGATGCCACCAGGGAAATGAAAGTTACAATGAGTTGAATTGTAAGCGTAGCATTACCACAGCAGCTGCTGTTAGATCTGATTCAAAACTTCTACATCGTCATCGGTCAAGCAACCTATACGTCGTTCACTTCGCGAGTTCGCATTGAATAATACATATAAAAAATCGCTAGTATGAAAACATAATATTGTTTACAATGGTGTAATTTTGTCAAATGAATGAATTTAGTGAACTTTTCTTGCATGATTTAGCCAAAAAGCGCGCCAAAAATGTCATGTTACTGGAGCTTAATGACGATACGCTTTTTGCCGCCAGGTCACAGCAAATCTAAAACATGCACTTGTGAACTAACATTTGTAAATTTATGTATCCTAGTCAGTCAATTAGAAACATGACTTTACGGCATATGTTGCATGAAATCGATGTAACAAAAAAAATTATGACACAGCCGTAAACAAGTGTAAAAGTGCTGATTCGCTCAACGAACAACTTTGTGCGATAACCAGGCCATTTTTCTGTTTCTCACTACTATTTAAACATGATTCATAAGTGCAGTCTGTGTGGAAACTGCAAAAAACACCAAGCACATGTCGCTATTTTTAGCAAGTTGTTCAGGCGACTGCCGTGTTTGTGCCTTGTCCACTAGGTGCATAGAGACTAATTAGCTCTGATTCATTTATATATTGCTTTCTATTGCTTCATTTGTAGTTTACTAATTAAAACATTTACAGCAACATCAATAGTGATAAACTAAAGGTGGGTCTCAACATTTTTCATACAAATGTTATACCCAATATAGATGACATAACAGCTGTTAAAAACTAGTAGAGTTTAGTATTTTATAGGGCCTAAGAGCATTCTTTTATTTAAGTAATAGTACTAATGCACTGAACAAAATCAAAAATTCATAATTTAATGTATGGCTGCTGAAAATAAAGAATGCACATAGTAATGATAATATAATTATCTAAGGTAATTAAATTATTAGGTAATAGTAATACAAGATATACAACCTTGGTTCATGTCACAGGCTTCATCACTAAATAAACGAATAGGTCTAGTAATAATACATCTATAGTAATACTCGTAATTAAACTGGTCCATAATTCTGCATTTGTGTATTAAAATGTCTGAGTCTACTCTCCTTCTGGCATCATCAACTACTTAGCAATTACCATCATTTCAGTTACCACACTCTACAAGCCTCATCAGTGCTCAGGACCTTGGAACTAAATTGATCAATTCCAATTCTTTTTTGAATTGACCCCAGCCCTGGCTACATTCGCCAACATCATCGTAGTTTCAAATGTCATCATCATCCGATATAGTTTCTTTGCCAAAACTATATCAAATAAACCATCTGAAATATATGACGGCAAATCACTGGTTGAAATACTGCAATCTACCATTGTAGTCACTGCAGGTTTGGATAATCCATCTTCAAAAACCGAGAAAATCTCCATAAACCATCATTGAGCGATAATAAACTACAACAACAATGAAATAGATAATTTATTCAGCACAGCCACTGTATCAGTGGCTCCGTGCAGTGGGTAATTATGAGTTAAAATGCTTTGAATGTCAAAGCTTGCCAAAACCTGAATAGCGGCCTGCCATACAGAAGTGTCACAAGCGGTGCAGTTGTTAGGTGGGTATGCCGAACGAAATTTTTTAATTTCTCATACGTGCATATGATGTAAGTAATGGACAAATGTTCAAATTGCAACATGTCACATTCACATAGCTTATATACTCAACACACAGCAAAGACAGATTCAGCACATTTACCAAAATTTATGAAGCAGTGACGATTGATTGTAAAACACGGTATATGACAGGAATGCACAACTTCTTTGTACGGCAGCCATTGGCAGCAGTGCTACTGTTCTTGTGTGTGAAATGTCAGAACCAAGCAAAAAATGGTAAATAGACAATCATTGTGCTAGCCAGAAAAGGTTGTTGGACAAACATTGCAGGATATCTTCCATATGAGCTGTATAAGCACCAAAAAATATATACTTTCTTAACCAATGATCTAAGACCCAACTACCCTCGGGTAGGTAAAATCAACTGCGTATAACACCAATTGATTACCAAATATGTCAGGTATCCAGGAACCATTGTCTGTTGTGTTAACCAAATGTTGCTAAATTTTGCCATATAACTCACACAATCGGCAGGTTGTCTGCAAGCATGATGTTTTCCAATTGGTGCTATGAGACAGCGGCCTAACAATGGACACCTAACATATTCACACAATCACAGAATCATAAGTTAACTACTGGCCTAATTGGTCTTTGTACTGTACGCGACAGATTCCACAATTTCCATTTGGCTGAACTTTCTACGTTAGCACTGAGGGTGGCCACTGCCATAATGTTCATCATCCTTAGCGGTTCTTTTATGTCCCAAACTGAGATGGGACTGACACATGCCATGATATCCGAGTCACACACTCCTCAATATTGAAAGCCAGATTTTTACACCAAATATACCATGCCTGCCCTGTCCGGGCATTGAACCAAGGCCACCGGCCTGTCTGGCTTGTCATGATTTATTTATCAGTTTGGAGATTCTTGTTAATAAGAGTTGTAAGTCAAAGGTTATGCATTCTAGAACTTGATTTTGCTGTCAATGGATCCATGTGATTTATGAAATTTCTTCTAGAATATGCAATTTGTGACATAATGTACATGCACAGACCCTGCCTCCCATACATTTGGATCAAGGCAAACTCAGGCAAAGCGATCTGACTTGTTGATTAGGCATGAACATTTACTAATTAATAGGGCCTATCCAGTTGCCATATGGTGCTACTGCTAGTGTGCAGAAAATATATTAAAACCACAAACCGACACTTTCACTTATCTGACCCGGAACAATAATCAGCACCACAGTGTATTATATTTGTGAAGGTCTCGGATTTTTGAATGCATTCTATTTACTAGGTTTGACAGTCTGTCAAAACCAACGCACATGCGCAATTATGTCGTCATGGATGGAGTCCGACTCTGAATCAACCACAATTATAACAAAGTTGGTAGATACACCAAACCGTCTGAATATAAATTATACGACTATGAATAAATACCAGTTTGGTATTTCTAAGACGTAATTTACTCGTCAAATGCGTGGTTTATAGGCACCTGTCAGAATTTGCGAAATCTTCGCGAATGAAAATAATTCAAGATTCACCATTCCTAGCGAGCGTCGGTAAAATGGGTGTGTTACTCACGTGTTCCTGAACCTCCTGGATGGGCTGTCGTTGCTGCAGCCATATCACAATACGGCGTGAAGCCTCGTTTAACTGTGGGACCGGTCAGTGAAGTTCGTCTGAATCACAGGATGTTGTAAATTGGGTAAATAACAGACGACTCTTGCTGTTTATATTTCACAAAGAGATCTCTAAAATCCCGCGTGGAAAAACGCGATTTGCTTTTCCCATAGATCATCGCGCGTCCGAGTTTGTTTTACTTCCGGTCAAAACCTTTTCTAGCAAAGTGGCTTCATTTTTGGACAGGTTTTGTTTGCTTATTTAGGTATGCGGTAACCTTTCAGCATGGGGTAAGTAAAATAAGTTATTCGTGTATTAAATTATAGATTGCACGAAGTTGTACCTGTACGAAATGAAAGTATTTCAGTCTTACCACTGGATATGTGTCACTGACATTGACAGTCTAGTCTGTACTCTAGAATGATTGTAGTAGTATTGACATGACGATTGTGGGCTGATGCCCAATCTTATATGGAATGGTATATTATAAGTCAGTCTGATTTAGATTTTCATAGAACGACACTTAACGTCGATCTTTGATGTTCTGTCTTAACCATGAAAACGACTTTTTACAGCCACCAAAGACACTTCTCATCACGTATCGTAGTAATAGTTTAGGGCTGTGGCTGTGCACACTACTACTTATATAGTCACTACTATAGTATAGCCGATGTCACGAAGCCTAGTCTACACAATAAACTCATTTAAATTCCTGTAAAGAATACAATTCACAAAACAAACTTGCGCAAAACTCGACATTGTCTGTGGCAGCAACATGTAGCTCAGCGATTACAGTAACATCAGTATTTTTTCATGGTGTCGCAATTCCAGTTTTATTCTAACTAGTATAACTTAAACTAACCTTAAGGCTAACCCTAAATTTAGCATAAGTCCTAACCTGTACCCAGACATTGCTAACAATCAATACCTCGACACAAATACCAATATTACCGTAATCACAGAGCT
>JAODUO010005506.1:0-18648 GCA_025642075.2 Ridgeia piscesae
TCAAATAGGTTAGAAAGATGCCACCAAGAGTAAATTAGACGTAAAAAACAAGTTTCGATTTAAATATAAGATAAACTCTTGGGGAGTAGACATGCTTAAGTAAAGACAGCACATACGGATCTTGGGAAAGCGTGGATCCGTTTTTGCGATAAAGTATACAACTCGTCAAAATATGACACCTAAAAAGAGGCCCCTACATTGGGGTGATGATGTATCTACAAACAGAGCTCCGTAAGATAAAGGGCCACATGTTGGTAGTGAGGGCTCCGACAAGCAGAACTCCAAAATGTGCTGGACTGAAGGCTGCGAATGGTGTCTGTTCCAAGGCCATGGGACCTGTTAGTGCCGTCGATGGCACACTTCTGTCTGGAAAAAAAACAATATTGTGCAGCGTTGGCCCGATCAAGTCAGCCAGCTGCCGAAGTGAATTATCAGAAGAGGCAGTTCTAAAGTGGTACCAGCGCCCTGTTATATCGCACAAGTCACTGATTGGATCTCATTGAGTTATCAACGAAGGAGATGAAGCGATTGTCATCAAGCTCACTGATATAGAAATTATGTGAAGAAGACTTTGTTTTGTTAGATGCTAGATCACTTTGTGAGTGCCTGTGTGTGTTTGTTTGGTGTGATTGTAGGTGTGCGTATGTGAGTGTTTGTCTACCCATGTTTTTTTATGTGCTGATATATATATATATATATATATATATATATATATATATATATATATATATATATATATATATATATATCATTTTTTTTTTTTATACACATGTATCACATATATATATATATCATATATATATATATATATATATATATATATATATATATAAAATATATATATATATATATATATATTATACGGAAACACATCGTCGCCATCTGGTTTATTTGAAGTTCCATAACGTGAATATAACTTGACAGAAACGAAATGATATATGTGCTTTTCAGGATGTTTATGTGCAATGACCATTGGTCACATATTTGTGTACACATATACTTATATAATTCCATTTTATTTCCAGGCACATTTTCTGGAGGGTTTGTCACTGATCCGTTTGAAAATAAGCTGTACTACACGGATCGCAGAAAATCCAGTGTTAATATGGTAAAGTTGGAGACAGGCGAGATGATAATAATCGTAAGGAATACGTTTGGTAATCCTTATGGCTTGGCTGTGGACAGGAACTTGAGGTAACACTGAACTCTTGCAATATAGGTGTATCGGTGTGTAATAGCCAAATGCGTACGAACTGCTAAGAATGGTGTAAATAAATTCATACCTATATAAATAACATACAGTATCGGCAGAAAGTCTTTGGAACCGCAAGAAAAAATTGAAATGTTTCAGGTTTTGAGCGACTTTAAATATTTCCATTTGCATGTATGAGTATGTTACTCCAGCTAATCATCACGGATACCGTTCAAGTTATGGTCATTTTTATATGATGAGAGTAATTGGAGGATGCACGGTCGAATGTCTTAATGGGAAAATATTCGTGATCACAAATTGACTTGCACGATTAAAGCTTTCATAATGCACAATAGTAATATGTAATAATCGTTAATACTTCGTTTGAATTTAACTTTTCAGCTTACTGTTTTATTCATCGCGTGTTGTCTGCAAGGTTAATCTGGACGGAAGTGGCCATATGAAATTGCCCGTAACAATTCTCGGGAATGGAAATATATTATCAATCGCAGTCAGCTATGAGAAGCAAAGGATATGCTGGATTTGTTGGGGTACGCTTCGTTATATTAATTGCATCCATCTGGAATAGCAACATCACGCTCGACTTAAATCGTAAGCTCTAAAAAATGTTATACTATCGTCGAGGTGGTAAACACCAATGATACATGACAAATCAAAATATCAAAGGTAATACCTTACAATTTAATAGTGTTTATTGCGAACAAAATGTGTAGCTACATACTAGATACATAGTAAATCCAAGTACAAATGACAATATGAAATGAACTATACAAACCTTATCACCAGTTAAGCCAAACCTTACTCGGATACCTTGCCATTATGTTATCATGGTCACGTATGACTCAAATGTACGGTGTAATAACGCACAAACTCATTTCAGTACTTGCTGATTAATGACTTCGACAGTAGGCTCCTCAAATGATAACTGCTAAGTAGACATATCAAATAGAGGTAAGACGATTCCAGTGACAAGTATTTTTCAGTTCCCATATATGATTTGAAGTAATTATAAGTACTAAGTAAAGTAAAATGGTAGGTAATGGAGACAGGGTATGTGATACCTGAAAGACCGGTGGAGACGGAACACTGTTAGTTAAGGAGTAATTGAGCAGCATTATCATCAACGAAATGAAAGCCATTAAAGCAATGTACCTTTCGCAGTGAAATGATAAACCACACATGTATTGGCGTGATATCCGAATACAAAATATGATCAAAACAATAATATTAATATTATATACATATACATATACATATACATATACATATACATATAATATATATATATGTAATAATAAATGGTTGTAGTAGAACAAATATTTTAGTAGTGGTAGTAGTAGTGGTAGTAGTAGTAGTAGTAGTAGTGGTGGTGGTGGTGGTGGTGGTGGTGGTGGTGGTGGTGGTGGTGGTGGTGGTGGTGGTGGTGGTGGTGGTGGTGGTGGTGGTGGTGGTGAGTGGTGGTGGTAGTAGTAGTAGTAGTAGTAGTAGTAGTAGTATCATGGTTATTGTTATTACTGTTATTGTAATTATTATGTTTAATGCAAGTGTTTCTGTTACAGGTCCTAGGTTACTACAATGTTCCGACTACTTAGGCCAACACGGACATGTGTACAGAACAACTTCTTATGCACGAGCGGTAGCAATAGTGAACGATCTTGCATATGTCGTTCAAAGGTTTCATTCAAGGTAATCAATCGAACAGTAACTTCGTTGCTATTTTCTTGCATGATATGTTTAGCACATTTTACGTAGAAACCTGGTAGTTTCTTTTGGGAGGCATACATTTTATGGACAACGTCTAGAGACGACTCTATTTAGGAATGAAGTACCCCAACAGAAAAGAAAATCCGTCAGCAGAGTAAAACTCTTAATATCAGGAGTGCTTGATTACGAATATCTTAGTCATCTTCGCTTCGCAAACGACATACTCATATGCGCTAACACACCACACGAACTACGACAAATGCTATAGCAATTAGCTGACGAAAGTGAAAATCAGGGCCTGAAGATGAACAAATTGAAGACCAAGGTGATGATGGAAAGCGACACACCAATATTTGTCAACAACACGCAGATCGAGAATGTTGAAAACTACACATATCTGAGACAGAGATACAACACCAGAAACAAACACGAAGACAAGGAGATTCAAAGAAGAATCACGATCGGATGGACATCATTCGCCAAGTACCGCAACATCTTCTAAGGTAACATTGCAATATGCTTGAAGAGACAAGTCTACAACTCATGCGTACTTGCAGCAATGATATACGGCGCGGAAACATGGGCATTCACCACCATTGTTCATGACACATGATTTGATTGATTTGTACATATTTATTATAACATGAAGTACTTTTCCCGATACACCATGTGATATTAGTTTTTTTACATAACATCGCTCTGTTGATCGAGTCAAGTGCCTTACTATTATCAACAAAAGTTCACAACAATTTTATACCTTGACATAACAATAATTCAACAATACACTTAATATTTGGTCGGTTGTAGAATAGCCTTTCCTAAAACCAGCTTGGGCTTCACTCATTATTTGTTTTGAGTTTATAAATGCTGTTAGTCTTTCATTTATGATGGATGTGAACAAAATTCCTAAGCAGCTAAGAAGAGTTATCCCTGTGTAATTGTCATTAATGTCACCTTTATTTTTATATATCGGTTTTATTATGCCAATTAACCAATCATGTGGTATATGTCCACTCAGTAGTACAACATTAAAGATATGTGTTAACATATGCAAGTGATCTTCTGAGAAAGCTCTGATCATTTCATTAATAATATTATCTTCTCCATGTTTCAATCGTTTCTGACGTCACTTCTGCATTATAAATTGGTAGATTTAATGTATCGGACTCTGAGAATGCATTAGTTACACTGCTTGACATTTGGGTTCCATTCATGTTACACTCGAACACAGGTTCATTTTCTTCAGTAGAATTTAATTCTGAAAAGTGTTGAAGAAACTCATAAATAGTTACATTTCCAGTGTTTACTTGCTTGGTGTTCTTATGTATTATCTCCCAGAAAGCTTTGGGGTCATTATATTCCTTTTCTTTTAGATCCGCTACAAATTGTTGTCTGAGCACTGCCTTACATTTATTTATAATGGTTTTATACTCCTTTCCCATTAACTTAAGTAATGTCACGTTTTCCTCACTTTTATTGTCCTTATATCGCTTTCTTGCTTTATTGAATGCATTTCTTTTATCATGGCTGTCTGCGTTAAACCAGTCTTCATATTTACTTGTTTTTGTAGCGTTTATTTTGGCATACTTCTTAGTTTTGAGCACATTACGTTTTTTAGCTCTGTTGAAAAGTAAATCATTAAAACTTGCTACCAAATCATTAACATTTTCCTTAGTTGCCACACCGACATTTGTGGATATATAATTTAATAAAGTGCTGACACTGTCAAACTCGTCAATAGAAACTACGCCACTGCACGTCAATCACCACATCGTGATCAGCCTTCGCCTGCCGTCTTCGGTCGTCGGTGTCTCTCAAAATTGAGGCCATCTGGGCTTTCAACGTACCGTTCTCCGTTTTGAGATCGGCGATCGTGGCGTGGCAGTTCTCCAGCGACCTGGTCAAGCTGGCCACCTGCACCACAAGCTGGTCGAGCACCTCGAGCTTCTGTAGCCGCTACATGATTACATCCAGTTTTGACGTAATCGCGGCTACGTCGCTGACCGAACGATCCTTTTCGGAGTCATTCGGCACCAGTTCTGGCTCGCGCGCTGGTGTAGTCTTCGTTTTCGCTAACCTTCTATGTCCCCTCGTTTTCACGTATGGTGAAGTAGTCGCGGATGTAGAGGCCATGCTTACAGCTCTGATGCAGGTCGTGTAGAGATATTCAACTATTTATAAGTTATTATAAATGTGTTATGTTTTAAACCTATGCTGCTCCGAATTTTACGCTGTCGTCTAGGGGTTCAAGGTCGAATTGTAGACTCGCTAATGCCTGGCTCGCCCTGGCGAACATAGCGTGAAACTTACTTATAAAGCAACGGAGGGATGGAGGGAAAACGTAATTTAAAGATGCGTGCGCGCAGCTGATATGGTTATTGTATCATTAAGGCACTGTTTTTAAATATGCATACTGCATAAAGTTGATAGATGGTGTCTGATTCTTAATTTTGCATACATCCATAACAGTGTTGTATACTGCATGATACTTGATAATTGTGTAAGAAATGCAATTTAACATACTTGGCAAATCCCTGTGTACTATATGAGATAGGTTTATTTCAATGATGATCAAACAAGGGTTTTGTGTCTTTAAGTACCATGATAATTGTTCAAAAATTATTTGTACAAGTTCTTTTGAATGTGGTGGGCACTTGGCTTGTTAATAAGGCTAGATATTAGGTTACGGCTGGTGCTATTGTTTTTGTTGTTGCAATTTAGTGGAGAGACCATCATATCCATAGCTACTTGTGTTGGGTAAATTGATTAGTGTTTCCATTATGCCATCTTCTTCAACGTATTTAAATGTGAAGTTACTTAAAAGCCGACGTTAAAAGCATCTTACGAAGGTCGAGAGAAATAATTATAGTCATTCAGAAACACACAAATATAATCGGGCAGGCAGACAAAAAGGAATGCGATAAGGGAAACAAACAGCATTCATGCAGACAACTAGACGGCGGGTGGGCGGGTGTACTGAAATACATAGACAAACTGTGAAACCTCCCAATCAATAATTCCTCTTTCACATATAACTCTCTTTCAGAATCTCTACTCTAGAACTGAAGGATGGAGGTATTCGCAAGGATCACTATGTTAACATTGACAGGAAATTCTACTTCAATAGCATCGCAGTGTGGCTAGGACCATCCGGCGGGTATAACTGCTACCCTCCAGGTAGTACATAGATACTGTCTTTGGCATACATATTTACATCATGACAATCTTGATACTCTTATTTTCTATCAAGCATATTTAGGTAGTGCCTCTTACAAATATATACACACAATTCATAGATACTTGCAAGCATGCATACATACATACATACATACATACATACATACATACATACATACATACATACATACATACATACATACATACATACATACATACATACATACATACATACATGCATCATACATACATACATACATACATACATACATACATACATACATACATACATACATACATACATAATACTCATTCATATATACATGCATACAAATACATACATAACATACATCATACTACATAATACATCAGACATGAATTCACATCACATAATACATACACATACAACATACATGACATACATCTTCACCCTATTCACCTGATCCCACTAAAGACAAAGCATATACGTCATGGTAGAAATGGAGATATCTCAAACAACAAATACGTGACATCTTAACCACACTTACTTGATCCAACTCTCAGCCAAATAAACACCTAACATCACAAAGACCAATGGATTCCAATGAAAAGTAACAAAATATCAATTAAATGCCTGACATTCAAACCCTAGACAACATAATTATTAGACACCATCCTTGACTCACTAGGCTTACTGTCCCCAACATGTTCCATGAAAGAAAGAAGCATTCAATAAAAGTCATACATATGCTCAGAAAGGAATATGTAACAGAACTTCACTAAAGACAAATCAGTTGACTCCTGTATTTCCAAAAGACAAGAAATCACTAAAAACAGTAAAATACCTAAACCAGCAGGAACGTAACCCAACATGCCTCCAGTGACCACAAACACAAAAATAATCACATAAAATGACAGTACATATGCAAATACCACTCGACGAAAGAACTTGTAGACAGCATGTGACTTCCTCAACAACAATTATGATCTCACATAAATATGTCTCATAGCAAATTACACACTCATTCAACAAATTGTACATCCAACAGACAATTAAGTCAAGAACTCCATCAAGCACTGCTCAGTGCACACGAATATTGCCAGTTAACAAAAGAATTATCAGATATAAATATGGGTGGTTCTGCAGTTGTAAAATACACAATAAATAAATATTGCTTCAGTTGTAAAATAACAATAGTTAAATGCTTCAGTCGAAAGGAAATTGATTGCAATATAGTCATTTTAATAACAAATTGTATTGTATCATTCCATGTACACGGCAATTTACTTAAGATATTTCCATGCATCTGCTGGCGAATTATATTATCCAGACTTTAAAGGACAAGCAAAATTGAGCTTAATTAATGGTTGTGGCCTACCTAAAATTGTCTGGCCACAACAGGTGTAAAATATAACGTCTGTCTACCAAGTCAAGAGTTAAATTCAGCCACAGTGTGACGTCGGAAAAAGATACTTGATACATATCCATTACGCTTCGTTTAATTATTGTCGAGTTTGTTTAGTAACACAATTTGGACTAATTATTGATAGTAGTCCTTGCTGGTAAATAAAATATAATGATATGGTTCTAACCTGTGTCATTTCGTATTGCATTGATCACACTTTCAGAAGTACCGCCAATTGCAACGTATGTCTTGTTGATAACTTTACTTGAAATAACATAATCTCGAATACAATGACATACTAAGCAGTAGTGACAATTCATAGTACAATTTACATCTGTCGAACTTCGAAGATCTACAGACGGAAACCATGATGGATTGCTAGCGTCAACGTTTTAGCTCCGCCCCAGTTGGGTCACGACCTTGCTCTTTCGGAATTTGAGTGACAATGTCGGGATTATTATAAAAAATTCGACGATTAAAATTATGAAGTCGGTTCTGCTTCGTTAAAATATTGTTAGGCTCTGGTACGCTATAATAGGTACAATTTATACTGTATAACATGATTTTGCAATACAAAACCACGAAGAGTTCATATCGCTTTAATGGGCGTTACATTTTAGGGATTTAGGGATAATGTAAAGGAAAGAATAAAGAAATATATAAATATACATGGATTACGTAATATAGTTAAAATAACTTCCATTATTTAGTTGATATATTTCAAATGATCATGTATGTTAGCGTAGATAATCACTTGTTTATATTTGGGAAGCAGTTAATCGCAGTCTCCATAATATTATATATCTACATTGTACGTGTATTAGCATTTGTTACATTTATAGGTCCGGATGATCCTTGCAAATCAAATCCATGTTTGAACGGTGGAACGTGCACAAAGGAAATCGACATCTATCGTTGTTCCTGCAGTGATCATTTCCACGGACTCAACTGTGAAAGTAAGTCCAGCCACACTATTTCTGTTTACCCCGTTATGCGTAGGCATTGCAATTTGGAGCATGTAGTGGAACCCGTTTTAATATATCTGTTCCTGGTTATATCATTTTTGCACATCGCTGATGGCATTGTATCACACTGACAGGCTTCTACGCTGACTTAATGGTAATACTGAGCTGACGACTTGACACCTGTCATTCGGCCGTATCACCAATGTGCGTTGACAATGACTGTTAAGATCTCGTGCTTACCAACCTCTACATATTCGTTAATGTCCACTGTTAACAATGGACTAGCTGATGTAGCCAAGCAACATTAAGCCCTTACAAAACATGATATAAACATGCAAATTAATGCGGCACTCACTATAACAGTCATATGCATAACGAACATTCGTACCAAGTTTGTCGCCCATTCACGTGCCATAGGGAAAGTTCGCATTTTCTTCCAGATACTTTCGCATGGTGGTTCCTTAATTCATAGTATAGCCTTGGTAGAGGCATTAGTCCAAACAAAATAACATGAAGATGAGAATTTAGTTGCCGATGGAGTGTTTGTTTACAAGTAATTCTGACGGCCGGGGACACATCTCCCAAACAGAACCCGAAAACCGATATTACATTTCAGTTGTACTTGTGAAACGTTATAGACACGGATTTACTTACCACATTATACTGTAAGGATACCTTTACACATTGACAACTTGTTTGCTTTGATTTTATTACCTTTAATAACATACTACGTCTTAATTGTGGAATACACATACGAGCGTTAGATATTATCTTCACGTGCATGTTTTGTAAATATGTTATTGTGTGCTTATCTAGGCCCTGGAAAGCGTATCAAATGTCCTGCTGCGCTGATCGTTAGTCAAGACCACAATATATTGAAATTACCACTGGCCAACTCAAAGATACCTCAGACCTACGGTCCTCCATCACTCATAGTCGGAAATATTAAAGGTAAGTCACACCTTATTCCGATATCTTGCTTGACACCATTTGTTTACCTTGGTGTTAACGACCCTATTTCTCTTTGTGGTTGATATCACTTGCTAATGATGATCAAGAAATAGTGATCATTTAAGAATTACTGCGATTACAATTTTCCTTTAGTTTTCTGTATGACGTGTTGAGAGTGCGCGCGTTTGTGTGTATGCGTGTATGTGTGTGTGTGTGTGTGTGTGTGTGTGTGTGTGTGTGTGTGTGTGTGTGTGTGTGTGTGTGTGTGTGTGTGTGTGTGTGTGTGTGTGTGTGTGTGTGTGTGTGTGTGTGTGTGTGTGTGCGTGCGTGCGTGCGTGCGTGCGTGCGTGCGTGCGTGTGGGGGTTGCCTCCCCCTGCCCCCTCTCTGGGGTTTTTTGGTGTGTGTGTGTGTGTGGTGTGAGTGTGCGCGTGCGGGCGTGCGTGCGTGCGTGCGTGCGTGCGTGCGTATGTATGCATTATGTGTGTGGGGGTAGGTGGGTGGTTGGGCGTGTCGGTTGTGTCGCATATTTGCATTAACGTGTATGCTCCCCTCGACCACCACAATGGAAATATATAAGCCTTAGAAATGCCCTATATGTGATACGATTATTTCCTCTCGCACGGGTCTCCTGTGATTCTAAGTCATGACATCCCCACGCCGGTCCGCACAACGGGCAACCAGATTTTCAGGCCGTTGCTGTGCGTTATCAGGTATTGATTTTTACAATGGCCAGATTCATATATCACTAGCAAATGATCCTAAAACGGAGACGAAGGAGACCCGTTGCTCGCACTCAATCAGCAAGATCTCCATACATATACTGGGACACGACCGGTATTCATCTGCAATTCGTGCCCCAGCCAGGTGAGGCGTATTTTGCCTAAGGGTGCATCAATGCTGGGAATACCGGCATTTTAAAAGGCCTCCGAACTGGTCACCTTTTCTTTCTGCGGACGTGCATTAAGTGAATGCGGTATCGCAAATGAATAATATTCAGGACTTTTATGGCCTTTCACATATCATAGTTCATAGAGACGTTCTTTACAACGCAACTAGGTGTTTACTCTCCGGAGATTATTCAGTCTACGACAGCCTTGGTGATTGCACTTTCACTTCTAGTGATTGGGGAATCTTCGAATCAAGGTTTGTGAAGGGGGGACCACTTCTACAATGACACACACTCTACTGCAATGGACAGAGAGTAGTAAGTGTCTGGGGTATACTATTCGAGTGTTTCGGGATTATTGTCAACCAGACCTCCATGCAGGTATGGGACATCCGATTGACTATGATGACAATAATACTGGCATTGCGTATGTTCTGGGGAAGAGACATCATCCCCCACAAGAGAGAGAGACAAAGGCAGAGAGAAAGAGAGAGAGAAAAAGAGAGTGTGTGTGTGTGTGGGGCAGAGAGAGAGAGAGAGAGAGAGAGAGAGAGAGAGAGAGAGGGAGGGAGGGGCGGGGGGAAGGAGGCGGGGCGGAGAGCGAGGCAGGCGAGGGGGGAGGTCCTTGCAGCCGTACTGGTGTGCCGCTCTTCTGGAAGTTTGGTGGAATTTAGGAGACGTTCCTAATGTCAGACAGTTCTTTGCGTCACTGACCTCTCCAGTGCTGGTAGATTATTGAGCTCCTCCGTGACAGACATCTGGCGGTATCCGTCACAACGTTCGTGATTACCTACATCTCAAGATAGTGTTCAGTCTAACACGGCTGACTTTTTTTGTCCTTGATGATTCTCCCGTCTTTAAATTTCAGAGGTTCAGTCTTGATTGACACGTGTCCTGTTGTTTTGTTGTTGTCCTCCTACACGCCTTTTTAATATCTTAAGAGTATCAGCAGCTGTCTGAATACAGCTGCATAGGTTCAGTCTGTACTGATTGGCGCAGCAGTATATTCATTACTCTACAACATTTGCTTAAATGATTTACTGCTTAAATGTAGTAATACTATTCCAATAAACAAAGTGTGATGGTGTATTATTGATAGAAAATATAAACATGTTCCAGTGTTGTATGTATCTGGCTCAATCCCACGAAAACTCTATAATCCTGACTGGGGCCGTGAAACCGAAATAAACATAGATTAATAAAATATATTTGTATAATGTATGCATCTTTATCTTTCCTTAATCGCACTAGTCTGCTAAGAAGAACGGATATAGTGTTTGTTTGGTGCTGTGGATGTTGTTTGTTAAAGAAAATCGTTTATATTTGGCCAATTGTGGCATGCAGTTACGTCGGCTTTGAATGTCGCCACTACATAATAACTTACACAAATAATGTGGTTTAACAGTAGCCATAATGCAAGAAACATAGCTGCGATAAAGTGTGAATGTGTCCATGGCGCTAAATATTAGTATTGCTAATAAATGGAGCAAAAACAAAACGCTTCCGAGCGCAATATGTGTCTTCTTGAAAAGCGGACAACTTATGAATCTGAAGCCAGGGTATGCTAAGTTTCAGTCGGCACAACAATGATTAAAAATAATAACATGTTTGTACACCTCATATCACATATCTGTACAGTTTTCATCATAGTGACCCAACGATATAACGTAACGTGTTTGCGTATGAGTAAATATAATAAATGTGCGCTATTAAAATGGATTATGAAATAAACTACGACACGATATAACATGTGCTTGAAGGGAACATTTGGGGTATTGGAGTGGATGACGTGCACGGCTTTATGTACTGGAATGATAATGGACAAATTAAACAAGCGACATTGAATGGCTCTAACACAAAGATCATCACTAAGGCAGGTAAGTCGATTGTTAAGTAACTAAACATTACAAATGTTCTTTTTTATGTAATGTATGATTGCTATTGTTTGTTTCATTTGTAATAGTCCAGGCTCTGCCTTATGTAACCGTAATATATTTGAGGAAAATGGAGATTTTCTTTTGATGTCTACACACCGTGTCATACCCTAGTTCAGGAGGTCCTTTTAAATTAGTGGCATCAAAGCGTAAACCAGATATGCCAGGAACGTGTACACGAATACTCGTTCTGCGGCGGCCATTTTGGAACTCACGCTCCCGTGACCTTATGTCACTGATTGCCAGTTGTCAAGAAACAAAGAAACAACTTCAGAACTGTTGAAAGACATGGTGTGAAGAATACAAATTAAAAGTTAGACCCAGCATTACTAATATTTCCAAATATAATATCAGTATTATATCGAATAACCCAATATTATCATACTACATCTGAATGAGTCGCTACCTCTCTTTAGATAAACACTGCCTGACTCATTCTGAATCTGATTCTGTTATCCGTTTTTTCGTCCTAACATAATGATAATAATAATAAATAACTTTTTTATATGCCGTATCTCTAGCAATAAATCCGTTCAGAGGCGCATTACACTTTACAGGAATATACGTAATACATTATTGTAAAATATTTAGTTTTATATATATATATATATATATATATATATATATATATATATATATATATATATACATATATATATATATTTTTTGGGTCGTGTGCGTGCCCCGTGCGTGTGTGTGTGTGTGTGGGGTGTGGGGTTCATCACCGGATTAGTTGTGCGGTTACGTTCCCATTAATCATAATGGCAGTCGATTCCATCTCCTTTCTTTTTGTGGCGAAACTGTTCTCAATAATATTTGAAAGGGCGAATGGCGGTTATCTGTCAACTCAGCTATGTAACCATCACTCTGATTGTATAACAACTGCTCCTTGTGGGTGTCGTGGTGAGAAGAAAAGATCAGGACAAAACCAACATAAAATCGAGGTGGAGCCTTCAATGCGTTCAAGCGTTCAACTCCGTCATCTTTCTTGCATCTCCTACAATTCAATCGTCGCCGAAACGTTATGCTTTGCAGCTCTTTTCGCTAAAGCGGTTGGCCTCTGAGGGAGTTGACACTTCTCGCATGTTGTGTTGAACCCAGTCTACCCATCACAAACATCCTGTTCCGACTTCCACAGAACCACCCATGTACCCGGGAGCACCTGCACTGCAACCACTAACATCTGATTGACTACGTGAATAAGAGACGCCGTAAGATTCAGTAGGTGGACATCACGAGAATGATAACACGAGCTGACTATTGGACAGACCACCAGCTACTGAGGAGCAAGTTTCCGTCAGTGTGGTTGTCCAATTCAAATGGTTAAAATTTTGTGATGTCCACCTACTGAATCTTACGGCGTCTCTTATTCACGTAGTCAATCAGATGTTAGTGGTTGCAGTGCAGGTGCTCCCGGGTACTGGGTGGTTCTGTGGAAGTCGGAACAGGATGTTTGTGATGGGTAGACTGGGTTCAACACAACATGCGAGAAGTGTCAACTCCCTCAGAGGCCAACCGCTTTAGCGAAAAGAGCTGCAAAGCATAACGTTTCGGCGACGATTGAATTGTAGGAGATGCAAGAAAGATGACGGAGTTGAACGCTTGAACGCATTGAAGGCTCCACCTCGATTTTATGTCGGTTTTGTCCTGATCTTTTCTTCTCACCACGACACCCACAAGGAGCAGTTGTTATACAATCAGAGTGATGGTTACATAGCTGAGTTGACAGATAACCGCCATTCGCCCTTTCAAATATTATTGAGAACAGTTTCGCCACAAAAAGAAAGGAGAGGAAAGACTGCCTTTTTGATTTAATAACCGGGAAAAACATTACTACGCCGCGCCCCCGCGCGCGCGCCCCAAATAAAATTATATATATATTATATAATAATAATAATATATAATAAATAAATTTTAACTTTTAAATATTTTAAACCTTAAATTAAACCCTTTTTAATGGAAAAATTTTTCTAAATAAATTTTAAAAAAAAATGTTAAAAATTTATTATTATTTATTAAAATTTTTGGACAAAAAAATTTAAAAGAATCAGAAAAATGAGTCAGGCAGTGTTTATCTAAAAGGAAAGGGAATCATTCCGAAAGTAATTTTGATAATTTGGGGTTTTTCGATATAATACGATATTATATTTGGAAATTTAAATAATGCTGGGTCCCCCCTTTTTAAATTTTTATTCTTCACCCGTTTAAATTTTGAAGTTGTTTCTTTGTTTCTTGACAACTGGCAATCAGTGACATAAGGTCACGGGAGCGTGAGTTCCAAAATGGCCGCCGCAGAACGAGTATTCGTGTACACGTTCCTGGCATATCTGGTTTACGCTTTGATGCCACTAATTTAAAAGGACCTCCTGAACTAGGGTATGACACGGTGTGTAGACATCAAAAGAAAATCTCCATTTTCCTCAAATATATTACGGTTACATAAGGCAGAGCCTGGACTATTACAAATGAAACAAACAATAGCAATCATACATTACATAAAAAAGAACATTTGTAATGTTTAGTTACTTAACAATCGACTTACCTGCCTTAGTGATGATCTTTGTGTTAGAGCCATTCAATGTCGCTTGTTTAATTTGTCCATTATCATTCCAGTACATAAAGCCGTGCACGTCATCCACTCCAATACCCCAAATGTTCCCTTCAAGCACATGTTATATCGTGTCGTAGTTTATTTCATAATCCATTTTAATAGCGCACATTTATTATATTTACTCATATGCAAACACGTTACGTTATATCGTTGGGTCACTATGATGAAAACTGTACAGATATGTGAAAATGAAAAAAAAAGGTTTTACAAAACAATGGTTAATTTAATTTTTTTAAAAAAATTTTAATTTTTTTTTTGTTTTTTCCCGATGGACACATTCACACTTTATCGCAGCTATGTTTCTTGCATTATGGCTACTGTTAAACCACATTATTTGTGTAAGTTATTATGTAGTGGCGACATTCAAAGCCGACGTAACTGCATGCCACAATTGGCCAAATATAAACGATTTTCTTTAACAAACAACATCCACAGCACCAAACAAACACTATATCCGTTCTTCTTAGCAGACTAGTGCGATTAAGGAAAGATAAAGATGCATACATTATACAAATATATTTTATTAATCTATGTTTATTTCGGTTTCACGGCCCCAGTCAGGATTATAGAGTTTTCGTGGGATTTAGCCAGATACATACAACACTGGAACATGTTTATATTTTCTATCAATAATACACCATCACACTTTGTTTATTGGAATAGTATTACTACATTTAAGCAGTAAATCATTTAAGCAAATGTTGTAGAGTAATGAATATACTGCTGCGCCAATCAGTACAGACTGAACCTATGCAGCTGTATTCAGACAGCTGCTGATACTCTTAAGATATTAAAAAGGCGTGTAGGAGGACAACAACAAAACAACAGGACACGTGT
The DNA here is from genome assembly GCA_025642075.2 of Ridgeia piscesae. Taxonomy (NCBI): domain Eukaryota; kingdom Metazoa; phylum Annelida; class Polychaeta; order Sabellida; family Siboglinidae; genus Ridgeia; species Ridgeia piscesae. The sequence continues at coordinate 15,665 of JAODUO010005506.1, forward strand.
CAATCAAGACTGAACCTCTGAAATTTAAAGACGGGAGAATCATCAAGGACAAAAAAAGTCAGCCGTGTTAGACTGAACACTATCTTGAGATGTAGGTAATCACGAACGTTGTGACGGATACCGCCAGATGTCTGTCACGGAGGAGCTCAATAATCTACCAGCACTGGAGAGGTCAGTGACGCAAAGAACTGTCTGACATTAGGAACGTCTCCTAAATTCCACCGAACTTCCCGAAGAGCGGCACACCAGTTCGGCTGCAAGGTCTCATTGCTCTTCCTCTCTCTCCTCTCTCTCTCTCTCTCTCTCTCTCTCTCTCTCTCTCTCTCTCTCTCTCTCTCTCTACCTCTCTCTCTCTCTCTCTCTCTCTTCTCTCTCTCTCTCTCTCTCTCTCTCTCTTTCTCTCTGCCTTTCTCTCTCTCTCTTGTGGGGGATGATGTCTCTTCCCCAGAACATACGCACTGCCAGTATTATTGTCATCATAGTCAATCGGATGTCCCATACCTGCATGGAGGTCTGGTTGACAATAATCCCGAAACACTCGAATAGTATACCCCAGACACTTACTACTCTCTGTCCATTGCAGTAGAGTGTGTGTCATTGTAGAAGTGGTCGCCACCTTCACATACCTTGATTCGAAGATCTCCTCACATCACTAGAAGTGAAAGTGCAATCACCAAGGCTGTCGTAGACTGAATAATCTCCGGAGAGTAAACACCTAGTTGCGTTGTAAAGAACGTCTCTATGAACTATGATATGTGAAAGGCCATAAAAGTCCTGAATATAATTCATTTGCGATACCGCATTCACTTAATGCACGTCCGCAGAAAGAAAAGGTGACCAGTTCGGAGGCCTTTTAAAATGCCGGTATTCCCAGCATTTATGCACCCTTAGGCAAAATACGCCTCACCTGGCTGGGGCACGAATTGCAGATGAATCCCGGTCGTGTCCCAGTATATGTATGGAGATCTTGCTGATTGAGTGCGAGCAACGGGTCTCCTTCGTCTCCGTTTTAGGATCATTTGCTAGTGAACATGAATCTGGCCATTGTAAAAATCAATACCTGATAACGCACAGCAACGGCCTGAAAATCTGGGTTTCCCGTTGTGCGGACCGGCGTGGGGATGTCATGACTTAGAATCACAGGAGACCCGTGCGAGAGGAAATAATCGTACACTAAGGGCATTTCTAAGGCTTATATTTTCCATTGTGGTGGTCGGGGGAGCATACACGTTAATGCAAAATGCGACACAACCCACCCCAACCACCCACCTACCCCCACACACATAATGCATACATAAAAAAAAAAAAAAAAAACCCCCCCCCCCCCCCCCCCCAACCCCCAAAAACCCCACCCCCCCCCCCCCCCCCCCCCCCCCCCCCCCCCCCCCCCCCCCCCCCCCCCCCCCCCCCCCCCCCCCCCCCCCCCCCCCCCCCCCCCCCCCCCCCCCCCCCCCCCCCCCCACACCACCCCACCCCACCACCACCCCACCAACACAACACACACACACACCACACCACCACACCACCACCACCACACACACACACACACACACACACACACACACACACACACACACACACACACACACACACACACACACACACACACACACACACACACACACACACACACACACACACATCCCCAAACCCAAACGCCCCACTCCAACACGTCATACAGAAAACGGGCCAGTAATTCTTAAATGATCACTATTTCTTGATCATCATTAGCAAGTGATATCAACCACAAAGAGAAATAGGGTCGTTAACACCAAGGTAAACAAATGGTGTCAAGCAAGATATCGGAAAAAATTGTGACTTACCTTTAATATTTCCGACTATGAGTGATGGAGGACCGTAGGTTGAGGTATCTTTGAGTTGGCCAGTGGTAATTTCAATATATTGTGGTCTTACTAACGATCAGCGCAGCAGGACATTTGATACGCTTTCCAGGGCCTAGATAACACAAAATAACATATTTAAAAAACATGCACGTGAAGATAATATCTAACGCTCGTATGTGTATTCCACAATTAAGACGTAGTATGTTATTAAAGGTAATAAAATCAAAGCAAACAAGTTGTCAATGTGTAAAGGTATCCTTACAGTATAATGTGGTAAGTAAATCCGTGTCTATAACGTTTCACAAGTACAACTGAAATGAATATCGGTTTTCGGGTTCTGTTTGGGAGATGTGTCCCCGGCCGTCAGAATTACTTGTAAACAAACACTCCATCGGCAACTAAATTCTCATCTTCATGTTATTTTGTTTGGACTAATGCCTTACCAAGGCTATACATGAATTAAGGAACCACCATGCGAAAGTATCTGGAAGAAAATGCGAACTTTCCCTATGGCACGTGAATGGGCGACAAACTTGGTACGAATGTTCGTTATGCATATGACTGTTATAGTGAGTGCCGCATTAATTTGCATGTTTATATCATGTTTTGTAAGGGCTTAATGTTGCTTGGCTACATCAGCTAGTCCATTGTTAACAGTGGACATTAACGAATATGTAGAGGTTGGTAAGCACGAGATCTTAACAGTCATTGTCAACGCACATTGGTGATACGGCCGAATGACAGGTGTCAAGTCGTCAGCTCAGTATTACCATTAAGTCAGCTAGAAGCCTGTCAGTGTGATACAATGCCATCAGCGATGTGCAAAAATGATATAACCAGGAACAGATATATTAAAACGGGTTCCACTACATGCTCCAAATTGCAATGCCTACGCATAACGGGGTAAACAGAAATAGTGTGGCTGGACTTACTTTCACAGTTGAGTCCGTGGAAATGATCACTGCAGGAACAACGATAGATGTCGATTTCCTTTGTGCACGTTCCACCGTTCAAACATGGATTTGATTTGCAAGGATCATCCGGACCTATAAATGTAACAAATGCTAATACACGTACAATGTAGATATATAATATTATGGAGACTGCGATTAACTGCTTCCCAAATATAAACAAGTGATT
>JAODUO010005511.1:0-12425 GCA_025642075.2 Ridgeia piscesae
CTTCGGGACTTGCATGGAAAATACAAATTTCTTGTGCCAACACAACCTAATTTCATAGTTTTATTTCAAATAGCGCCACACCATATAAAAAAGCAAAACATTAAATAACGTACCATTTCCCAAAGAAATAAGACGTAAATAAATCAATAAATTACCTACTAGTTATAAAATACATGATAATAATCAACATAGCAAATAATTCCATAACAACACAATACTACAATTGATACGTATGGTTAATAAATAATGATATCCACAAAAGCAGCCTAATGCACCATGCTTACAAGTATTGTGTTAATTAATAGATGTGAGCATGATCACTTGTTAGTTGTTACAGACCAAAGACGATACAAGATGGCAGTAGAACTGTAGAATCCTATCAAGAGACACTTTGTAGATGAAATGAGGGGTCTCAGTCTCACAGACTACCGTACAAATCAAAGCCTGATTGTCACTGGCGTCTATAATCACTATCTTCTCACCAGAATCCTTGAAGTACCTTCACAGTTAATCCAACTTTGTCCCCTGAAACACCCATCAGTGACCAATACAAGGGCCAATTTAATTGGCAAAGAAAGACGAAAAATTGGTTACAATTGAAACATGAGCTATTTTTGAAAACCAATTGTTTCAGTTTCCTAAAGGGATGATGTGGGTCTCTCGTGTTTTATAACAAACTGTTGTTTGTTAAAGATCAAAACGTTTGCGTAATAAATATGAAACAACATTAGAACTATTTCTTCAGCTAAATTAAACCAAAACGCAGGAGTTGTTCTTCTCTAGAATTTGTGAGTCCACTACATGTTACACATTTACCCCTGTGTGGGATATTTTATTTCCTGCAGACACCAGACAGAATAACAGACAGACCTGTAACAATAACACAGGTGTTACCCACACATATAAATATATACACATATACAATAAAACACAGGGATACCTTTACCACAGATCAAAGTAAACACTTCAAATTGATGTCAACAGACCATAAAATTAAGTACCGCAAACTCTACCGAAAATTAAGACACTGTCCAACAGCGCAAAACAACCGACATATTCCAAGATATCCGTTCTCTGCTGACAACTTTATGACAATAATCAAATACTAAAACAAATACATAAATGGTAAATATATATTACAGATGCCATTTGGGGTGTGCATATGTATTTGTCTTGCATTTCTATATTATAATATAGAAATGCAAGACTCAATCACGATATATACCTGTCCACAGTCCGACGTCAGGAACACATGCTTCTACTGCCAAATCAGGACAAAAAATATTATGTTTCTACATTACACAATAAAACCAGTGGCATCTAGCATAATAATATAGTGTTATCCGAGGGACCCTAATAACGTTCTCGTCAACATCGAGCAAATCAGTGCTGACTCCTAGCGACACATATAGCACTACTTAACTATAGCATCTAACCAAAATAGCACTCAATACAATAACTTGAATTAAATACCACCATCACCATCAGTGTAAAACGTCATTCTACATGGCATGTTGCACCATTCAACTGACATCATAATGGTTAGCTGTGGCATCATTCCGGTAGCACAGCCAAGATCAGTGGATGTTACGTGGGAATACAAGGAAATTGAACTACTGTGTACTATACGTAATTATACTGTCCACAATTATGTTGGTCAAATGTAATTATTCAATGCAGTCATTAGGTCCCTATATATATATATATATATATATATATATATATATATATATATATATATATATATATATATATATTATATATATATATATATAAAACATCACAACTCTATACCCAGGTACTCAATCATACAGCTAAGTGACTAGTTTTCTAGTGATATGTTACAAAACCTCGCGTCCCGTGAAGACTATTCAAGATGAGGCATTTTTTCGCCGTATAACATTATTGTTAATATTATGTTTAAAAAATTAGTTTTTCGACTTTGCACTTTCGGAAAGCACCTAGCGGAGAGTTCGCTCGCAAGAACCACGTTTACCGGTTGCCGATAGAGGGCGGCACTGTACGTGTCAGACGCCGGAGATAAGTGTTTTGCAAATTATTGTTCGGCTGTTTCTGGTATCCTCATTCATTTCGACACGTTAATGTAAAAAAGATAGCAATACGCGCAACAAATGGTATGTTTCATTGTTTGTGAATGAGGGGCAGAGAGATCAAGAAGTGAACTAGGATTCGATACCCGGCATTTAAGAAACAAGACGCGAACTTTGAGTCAGAATCACGCCACAGTCGGCCTGTGCCGCAGACCACGTGATGTGAAAATGACGCTCATCCTGGCCACGAGCATTTCGTCACAATACGTCTGTATAACGCATCTCCATAGCAATCTCGACTACGCGAACGGTGAGCTGCGATTTTCTTCCTCACGATTTTGATAGTTTTTGCTTCCGAAACAAGTAGAATTCAAGAAAACTGACAGTGTATACAAGTGTAGACTCATCACAATAGTCAATACAAACTACTATTCAATTGTAATCGTTATTTTGTTCTTTACTTCAGTCTCAGGAAGACGACTACAACTTAAAAGACGATCGACACTGAACTTCCGTCTTACCTGTGGCTGTGCAATGCCAATGGGCCGAGACCCTGGATGATCACAACGGAGGAGAAACGCATCGCAGACACAGGAGAAAAAGGCGGGGAAAAGGCGGGGAAATAGGACAAAGAAATCAAGGAGAAACAGGTCAGTAGGATATTTTCTAGTTATTGCTCTTTCGAAGGACACAAACTTCTCGTAAAATGTATTTTAAGTAACTGGACATTGTCTTGATCGACTGTATAGACAACATTGTAGTGTGCATAATATATGAAAAGTAAATAAATCTTAAATACTAATCAGTTTACAAAACCATGGCAACCACACCATTGGCATTGGCAGTTTGATACTATGTAAAATGTAATAGTTACATTATTGATGTATTATCTAAAAATATTATATTTAGTACATTTTCGGTGAAGTTGTGTTTGTAAATAAGGAGTAATACCTTTGTTATTAATAGAAGTATGACTGTTAATATTTAGTTACAAAATCAAACAATTTCTACTTACCCTGGGTATTTGATTGTACTTCCTACTATTATAAATAAATGATATGCTATTTTGCAAAATGATTACTAAAAAGAACACATTTTTACTTTTGATGTTTTTTTACACACTACCAACCAAAAAAAGATATAGTATGATATGTTATCAAGTCACAATTTGAATATGTAGCTACTTACAAATCATTTGGCTTACCATTAAATTTAACACTTAAGTTGTCATTAATTAAACCAATTTGCTTAAATGAGGCCTACAGTTGTTTATATTATAAATTACCAACCAGTGAATGGTTTCTACATAGGACACTGGTTACACAATCAATTTTTTGCTGGCCTAGATTTGGATTTCTGGTGACATATGGCTTGTTCAACCAAATAATCAAAATGTGATCAAATAACTACTTATCCAGGGCTTATATTTAGTGTATAATCGGTGTTGTACAACTTGCCAATCATTTCATATATTTGTGTTCATATGTTTCAATGTTTACAAAGTGGGAAGTAAAAACTGATTCAGCTTGGGAAGGGTACCCCCCCTTGCCTAGGTCTGTTTTAGCGATCGCTGTACGCTACTGAACAGATTCGGTTCTACCAATTCCCACGTACAGGTGCACTGGCCTGGGGTTACTCACATCACAGATTTGGGTTCCAACTAAATCTATTGATTCCAATTCCACCCACACTGGCAATTCCTTTTCAAATCCTGATTCAACCCAAACTATGGCAATTCTGATTACAATTAACTGATTTGATTCCAGTTCCGCTTCCATTATGGCAATTTCGATTCCAACGGGTTTTAATCTGTTTGGGATTCTACCCACCTACCCATCCAACAGCCAATAGTGATGATGATAAAGCTACTACATGTTGGTGTATATCAGTTTTAATTCCACTAAATATTAGTGCATACACTGACTTTAACTCCATGTCAAAGCATATAGGCCACTAATGATTCTTCTACACTGAACACAGTTTTGGACATTTATTTCCATTCCATCTGTTTGCCATCTCCCTCTCCACTTTTGCTGCACCAGTATTCCCACCCTTCCTCTTTTCCTTCTGCCCTGTGGTTCCATGGTGTTGCCTGAATATGTGAAATCCTGCTGTTATATATAATGGAATCAGAACAGCAATGTAGAACCATTATCCCATAGGAGAACAGATTGATTAAGGACGTCAGAATCGGAATCGCCATGTTGTGGATGGAAGCGGAAATGGAATGAAACCAGTTTGTTGGACTCTGAAATGTCATAGTTTGGGTGGAATTTGAAAGATGGTTAGTTGGATTCAGAACTGGAATTGCTCTTAGTGTGGATGGAATTGGAATCACCCCAGGTCTGATTGCATCCAAGTACATCTGCCTGTGGCACCCAGGGCTTTATCAGTACCAAATTATTGCCAGTCACACATGTTTTGGTGGACACATGGATGATTGCCAGTTTCATACATTTTAAATTGTGTCTGATGCCTGAAATGGACACAACAACCATGTACACCATTTACTCATTCTAAGTAAATGCCAAGTCATCTTGGAACTTTTTTTGCTCCTTCATTTTTTTAACCTCGTCCACCCATATTTAACCTCCCAACGGTATATACCTGTCCAAATGATGGGTGGACAGGTCTCTGCATAAAGCTATGGTGGCACCTTCACCTGGGAATTTGAAAGACCTACTTGTAACTCAACTGCTCCTTCTAGTGTTAGTCTCTCCAGTGCCTGATGCTTCCTTTCAAACATGTCATATCTGGCTTGATCAACACCTCTAAGTGGATATGTGGCACCATACAACCTACAGAAAAACTCTTGCAATTGGTCAATGTAGGTCAGTCTCTTCCCAATATCACTAAGTAATCTAGGGTTTGATTCATGATAATCATTTGTGGCCTTTTGGTAGTTGAACCAGATATGAAGGTCTTGCAACACCATCTCTGCTTGTCATACTTTTCAGGATTGACCCATACCAAACGTTTGCATCAGTCATACAATGATTGGTTGGCAACTTCTACGCCTTGTACTTCTGTCCTAGCTCCTCTGTTCACATGTGATCGATTATTGTAGTCACTGTGTCACTGTTATTTCTTCACTTTCTGCAAACCAGCCTATTTTATCCCGTTGTCAGGGTGGAATAAAAGGATGGTCAGACACCAAGGGATAGCTTGGTGTGATACAATGTTGGAAGATTCTCTGACTAGTCTTTTTGTTGCAATGCTTTTGGTTGGTAGATGTTCAACATTAAGATTCGGAAACCTTTTCATGATGACAGAGGATAACACACAGTGGAATGTGCTCTCTCAACGAATTTTCTTGTGAAAAATATCAATTCACTATTCATCATATATAATGCTTTATTTTTACTATATATATATATATATATATATATATATATATATATATATATATATATATAAAATTTTATATATTTTTATATAAAAAATTTTAAAAAACACATCATATTTAATTTTTTAAGGTTTTAAAACATTTGTTGGAAAAAAAGGTTTTTAAAATTTAATAAATAAAAAATTAAAAAATTTTTGATTTTAAATTTTCCTTTTTGTTAAAAAACATTATTAGTTCTTGGGCCTAAAAAAAACCAAAAAAATATAAAAAAATTTTAAATGGTTGGCTGTTTTATTATTAATTTTTTAAATTATATATTTTTATATAAAATTAAAAAATATAATTTTTTTAAAATTTTTATTTTTTTTTAATTAAATATATAAAATAAAAAAAAATTTCACCCAAAAATTTTTTATTAACTTTTTTTCATAGTTTTAAAAAAATTAAAAAAGCTTTTCTTTAAATATAAAAAATTACAAGGGGTTTTTGAAAACCCGGCCCCTTTTAAAACCCCCAAATTTTTTAAAAAAAGGAAAAAGGGCTTTTTAAAAGAAAAAAAAATTTTTTTAAAAAAGAAAAATAAAATTTTTTTTAAAAAAAAAGAAATTTTTAAAAAAGTTTTTTAAAAGTTTTTTAAAAAATGCCCCAATTTTTCCGGGGTTGGTCCCTTTTTAAAAAATTCTTTTTTCCTTTTTGGGCCAAAAAGGGAAATTTTGCTGGGAATTAAATTTAATTTCCAGTTTTTTTTCCCCGGGAAATTTACCTTTTTCAACAATTTTTTTTTAAATTTTTTAAATTTTTCCAATTTAAAAATTTATTTTTTCTTTTCCTTCATTTCCCAAATTTTTAAAGCTTTTGGAAAAAATTTTGGCCTGTTTAAAATTGAAAAATTAAAAAAGGTTTTAATTAATTTTTAGGGGGAAAATTAAAAAAAAAATGTTAAAACCCAAATTTTGGGAAAGCCAAAATGGTTAATTTGGGAAATTAAAAAACCTTTAAAATTTTCTATAAATTTGGGGAAAAATTTTTTGGGACCCTGAAAAGGTTTTTGGTTTTCATTACCCCTTAAACCTTATTGCTTTTTCCACACATTTAATAAAAACCACTTTCAGGATGATAACTAACAAATTATCTTTTTGTTAATTTATAAATAGTAAGGGTGTTATTATATCAGTATTCAAAAACATTTAAAACATTTAAATGTTTTTACTGAACGTGTTGGAGGTTAGAAAAGGTCAGCCACAAACGGGTTTTTTTGAAGGGCCAAATAAAAAAGAATTTTAGTTTATAAATATGGATTGAGGAGTTTTGGAAAGTGCTGCTGTGGTCCAAATTATGGCATATTAACAGCCATAGATGTAGAGTTTGTGTATATTTGGAATGCAATAGTAGCTATGAACCATCCATGGCAGATCTCTATCTTCCACAATCTATAGAAAATTAAGTGAATCCCAATCAACATTGCTCAGAAGTGGCTGAACATTTTTTATTTCATAAAAATTATGACCTATATTTACATGTAACAGCCAAAATCCAAACAGCTAAATATGGTACTGAAGGCAAAGAAAGTATTGAGTGAGTTTAATTCAATTGTTGAGGTGACTGCCAGGAGACTGATATGATCAGCAGTTCCCTGTCCCACGGAAATTAAAACTCCAACTGAATATGGGGCATTGCAAAACTTACACTTTTAAAATTCTTGAATTTTATATTCTTTTATTGTTTTCTAAAGCTCTTTTAATCATGATGAGGCCGTTTCACCCATCTGTATGTTACTAGTTATGAAGCTGTTTAATATTTATCTATGAATCAGTTAATATAAATGTTAGCTGCAATATATTTCTTTATTTTATATATATATATATATATATATATATAAAAAAAATACACAGCCTAGGCCATATTTGTCTCTGGAACTTTTGAGCCAAGACTAATATGTAACACAGTTAAACATCATATTCCAGTATATGTTATCAGTGTGAAAAATTCCAACCAAATAAAGTCTTTACCTACATAATATGATGTGTTATATATATATATATATATATATATATATATATATATATATATATATATATATTTTTTTTTGAGTAAAACATGAAGCATTATATATGATGAATAGTGAATTGATATTTTTCACAAGAAAATTCGTTGAGAGAGCACATTCCACTGTGTGTTATCCTCTGTCATCATGAAAAGGTTTCCGAATGCTCTGACAATGATTGAACTATCTACCAACCAAAAGCATTGCAACAAAAAAGACTAGTCAGAGAATCTTCCAACATTGTATCACACCAAGCTATCCCTTGGTGTCTGACCATCCTTTTATTCCACCCTGACAACGGGATAAAATAGGCTGGTTTGCAGAAAGTGAAGAAATAACAGTGACACAGTGACTACAATAATCGATCACATGTGAACAGAGGAGCTAGGACAGAAGTAAAGGCGTAGAAGTTGCCAACCAATCATTGTATGACTGATGCAAACGTTTGGTATGGGTCAATCCTGAAAAGTATGACAAGCAGAGATGGTGTTGCGAGACCTTCATATCTGGTTCAACTACCAAAAGGCCACAAATGATTATCATGAATCAAACCCTAGATTACTTGGTGATATTGGGAAGAGATTGACCTACATTGACCAATTGCAAGAGTTTTTCTGTAGGTTGTATGGTGCCACATATCCACTTAGAGGTGTTGATCAAGCCAGATATGACATGTTTGAAAGGAAGCATCAGGCACTGGAGAGACTAACACTAGAAGGAGCAGTTGAGTTACAAGTAGGTCTTTCAAATTCCCAGGTGAAGGTGCCACCATAGCTTTATGCAGAGACCCGTCCACCAATCATTTGGACAGGTATATACCGTTGTGGACAGGTATAAATATGGGTGGACGGGTTAAAAAAATGAAGGAGCAAAAAAAGTTCCAAGACCATAGACATTGGCAGTTATGCTTTAGAAGTGAGAGTAAATGGTGTTACATGTGTGTTTGTAGTCCATTTCAGGTCATCAGACAAAATTTTAAAAATTTTAAACTGGCTTAACAGTTAACATCCACCACCAAAACATGTGTGACTGGCAATAATTTGGTCCTGCATAAAGCCCTGGGTGCCACAGGCAGATGTACTTGGATGCAATCAGACCTGGGGTGATTCCAATTCCATCCACACTAAGAGCAATTCCAGTTCTGAATCCAACTAACCATCTTTCAAATTCCACCCAAACTATGACATTTCAGAGTCCAACAAATTTGTTTCATTCCATTTCCGCTTCCATCCACAACATGGCGATTCCGATTCTGACGTCCTTAATCCAATCTGAATTCTCCTAATGGGGATAATGGTTCTACCATTGCTGTTCTGATTCCATTACATATATAACAGCAGGATTGTTCACATATTCAGGAAACCCACACACAACATGGAACCCACAGGGCAGAAGGAAAAGAGGAAGGGTGGGAAATACATGGTGCAGCAAAAAGTGGAGAGGGAGATGGCACAAACAGATGGGAATGGAAATAAATGTCCAAAACTGTGTTCAGTGTAGAAGAATCATTAGTGGCCTATATGCTTTGACATGGAGTTAAAGTCGGGGTATGCACTAATATTTAGTGGAATTAAAACTGATATACACCAACATGTAGTAGCTTTATCATCATCACTATTGGCTGTTGGATGGGTAGGTGGGTAGAATCCCAAACAGATTAAAACCCGTTGGAATCGAAATTGCCATAATGGAAGCGGAACTGGAATCAAATCAGTTAATTGTAATCAGAATTGCCATAGTTTGGGTTGAATCAGGATTTGAAAAGGAATTGCCAGTGTGGGTGGAATTGGAATCAATAGATTTAGTTGGAACCCAAATCTGTGATGTGGAGTCAACCCCAGGCCAGTCGCACCATCAGATACGTGGGATTGGCAGAAATTTGGTTAAGAAATCCTGCAATCCCAAATGCTTTCAGTGAGCTTGTAACATGCGATTGCATGTCGGGGTAGCCAAAGGCAGGTACCTAGGCAAAGGGGAGGTGGGCCTACCCCTTCCCAAGCTGAATCAGTTTTTACTTCCCACTTTGTAAACATTGAAACATATGAACACAAATATATGAAATGATTGGCAAGTTGTACAACACCGATTATACACTAAAATATAAGCCCTGGATAAGTAGTTATTTGATCACATTTTGATTATTTGGTTGAACAAGCCATATGTCACCAGAAATCCAAATCTAGGCCAGCCAAAAAATTGATTGTGTAACCAGTGTCCTATGTAGAAACCATTCACTGGTTGGTAATTTATAATATAAACAACTGTAGGCCTCATTTAAGCAAATTGGTTTAATTAATGACAACTTAAGTGTTAAATTTAATGGTAAGCCAAATGATTTGTAAGTAGCTACATATTCAAATTGTGACTTGATAACATATCATACTATATCTTTTTTTTTGGGTTTGGGAGTGTGTAAAAAAACATCAAAAGTAAAAATGTGTTCTTTTTAGTAATCATTTTGCAAAATAGCATATCATTTATTTATAATAGTAGGAAGTACAATCAAATACCCAGGGTAAGTAGAAATTGTTTGATTTTGTAACTAAATATTAACAGTCATACTTCTATTAATAACAAAGGTATTACTCCTTATTTCAAACACAACTTCACCGAAAATGTACTAAATATAAATTTTTAGGTTAAAACATCAATAATGTAAATATTACATTTTACATAGTATCAAACTGCCAATGCCAATGGTGTGGTTGCCATGGTTTTGTAAACTGATTAGTATTTAAGATTTTATTTACTTTTCATATATTATGCACACTACAATGTTGTCTATACAGTCGATCAAGACAATGTCCAGTTACTTAAAATACATTTTACGAGAAGTTTGTGTCCTTCGAAAGAGCAATAACTAGAAAATATCCTACTGACCTGTTTCTCCTTGATTTCTTTGTCCTATTTCCCCGCCTTTTCCCCGCCTTTTTCTCCTGTGTCTGCGATGCGTTTCTCCTCCGTTGTGATCATCCAGGGTCTCGGCCCATTGGCATTGCACAGCCACAGGTAAGACGGAAGTTCAGTGTCGATCGTTTTTAAGTTGTAGTCGTCTTCCTGAGACTGAAGTAAAGAACAAAATAACGATTACAAATTTAATAGTAGTTTGTATTGACTTTGTGATGAGTCTACACTTGTATACACTGTCAGTTTTCTTGAATTCTACTTGTTTCGGAAGCAAAAAAATATCAAAATCGTGAGGAAGAAAATCGCAGCTCACCGTTCGCGTAGTCGAGATTGCTATGGAGATGCGTTATACAGACGTATTGTGACGAAATGCTCGTGGCCAGGATGAGCGTCATTTTCACATCACGTGGTCTGCGGCACAGGCCGACTGTGGCGTGATTTGACTCAAAGTTCGCCTTTTTTTCTTAAATGCCGGGTATCGAATCCTAGTTCACTTTTGATCTCTCTGCCCCTCATTCACAAACAATGAAACATACCATTTGTTGCGCGTATTGCTATCTTTTTTTTTCATTAACGTGTCGAAATGAATGAGGATACCAGAAACAGCCGAACAATAATTTGCAAAACACTTATCTCCGGCGTCTGACACGTACAGTGCCGCCCTCTATCGGCAACCGGTAAACGTGGTTCTTGCGAGCGAACTCTCCGCTAGGTGCTTTCCGAAAGTGCAAAGTCGAAAAACAAAATTTTTTTAAAAATAATATTAACAATAATGTTATACGGCGAAAAAATGCCTCATCTTGAATAGTCTTCACGGGACGCGGAGGTTTTGTAACATATCACTAGAAAACTAGTCACTTAGCTGTATGATTGAGTACCTGGGTATAGAGTGTGGTGGATGTTTGTTTACGAATAGTCAAAAAAAAAAAAAAATTTTATATATATATATATAATATATAAATATATATATATATATATATGTCATGGACCGCTAATGACTGCATTTGAATAATTACATTTGAGCCATGAGTGCTGTAACAATTGTGGACAGTTATTAATAATTACGTATAGTACATGCAGTAGTTCAATTTCCCTTTGTATTCCCACGTATACAATCCACTGATCTTGGCTTGTAGCTACCGGGTAATGATGCCACAGCTAACCATTATGATTGTCATGTATATTGAATGGTGCAGCAACATGCCATGTAGAATGTACGTTTTACACTGATGGTGATGGTGGTATTTAATTCAAGTTATTGTATTGAGTGCTATTTTGGTTAGATGCTATAGTTAAGTAGTGCTATATGTGTCGCTAGGAGTCAGCACTGATTTGCTCGATGTTGACGAGAACGTTATTAGGGTCCCTCGGATAACACTATATTATTATGCTAGATGCCACTGGTTTTATTGTGTAATGTAGAAACATAATATTTTTGTCCTGATTTGGCAGTAGAAGCATGTGTTCCTGACGTCGGACTGTGGACAGGTATATATCGTGATTGAGTCTTGCATTTCTATATTATAATATAGAAATGCAAGACAAATACATATGCACACCCCAAATGGCATCTGTAATATATATTTACCATTTATGTATTTGTTTTAGTATTTGATTATTGTCATAAAGTTGTCAGCAGAGAACGGATATCTTGGAATATGTCGGTTGTTTTGCGCTGTTGGACAGTGTCTTAATTTTCGGTAGAGTTTGCGGTACTTAATTTTATGGTCTGTTGACATCAATTTGAAGTGTTTACTTTGATCTGTGGTAAAGGTATCCCTGTGTTTTATTTATATGTGTATATATTTATATGTGTGGGTAACACCTGTGTTATTGTTACAGGGTCTGTCTGTTATTCTGTCTGGTGTCTCTGCCAGGGGAAATAAAATATCCCACACAGGGGGTAAATGTGTAACATGTAGTGGACTCACAAATTCTAGAGAAGAACAACTCCTGCGTTTTGGTTTAATTTAGCTGAAGAAATAGTTCTAATGTTGTTTCATATTTATTACGCAAACGTTTTGATCTTTAACAAACAACAGTTTGTTATAAAACACGAGAGACCCACATCATCCCT